>WNWK01026054.1:0-27840 GCA_009830355.1 Cherax destructor
ATGCCCCCCACTGGCACAACGTATTCCAAAAAAGCTAAGATTGCCAACACAGAAAGAGTTCTAAGAAATATCAACCCCCACTGCTTTCTTCAAGCTGGTCGCCTCTCATGTGATGTCATCATGTGGTTGGATGACCTGTATTAACACTGGCTATGGGTGCCAGGCAGTAACAGGACATCCGTTGATGTCTTTTGACAGTCAAATAACATCACAGTGGGTTGTTTAGGTATTTGTGTTTGGTTGGGAAGTGGGGGCATAGGGTTGGGGAGATCTGTGTTTGTGATTTCCCACCTAATTCTTCTCACTTTGTGTCTGTGGGGTCAGTCATAGCTCCTGGCCCCGCCCTTCACTGGTCGTTACTAGGTCTACTTTCTCCCTGGATCTGACAATCATACCTCTTTTGTATGTTGGTTCTGCCTCCACACATCCTCCCCAGCTGTTCCACTTCCGAAAACTCTTTTGAAGGTTTTCCAACATCCTATGACTCGTCTGAGTTTTCATCTTCCATTAGACTCCCAGTTGCTGTGTCCATTTCTGAAACATTCTCCCCCTATCCACCTTGTCAATTCCTCTCAGTATTTTTTTGTCGTTATGATGTCGTCCCTCTCCCTCCTGTCCTCCAGTGTTGTCGGGTTGAGTTCCCTTCACCTCTCCTCGTAGAAAAAACCTGTCATTTCCCAGAACTAGTCTTTTGAAAACCCGCATTTTTTAAAATTTGTTGACGTGTCTGCCCAGATGTGGGTTCCATCTGGTTGGGACTAATATGGGACGTACACGGTGTCAGTGTTGTCAATAACGTCTTACATAGATGTCGGCTGTTCTCGGGTTTTGCCTGGCGCCTGTATGCTCCGGCAGTTATTTGGTTGATGTGCCCTCAATTGCGGTGTGATGCAAACCCCCAAGACCCTTTTCCTTGATATTTTTTAACTTAGAATGTGTTACGTTCTATAAAAAAATTATGATGCATTCCTGTTTAATAAGTAATTCCCATCCTGTTGTATCTTTTTATTCATTGTTTCACAAAACAACAATATTTCCTTTGGGTTTTTCGACGATAGGGGTGGATCCCAACATGGTACCCTGCCCCCCCATTATCTCTGCCTGGGATGACGGAGCATCATTGTCATAAGCAACCTTTACGCTTCTATTCTAAGGGACGTTGATATACCATGCTAATATCCATCTATTCTCATTCTCATCTTCGCTTTTCCACCCTAAAAATTTTAAGACAATCACAATGACTCAACTTGCTTGTTTTCTTACGTAATATTATTTATCGTGGTTTTTTTTACTCTCCCAAATAATGTATTTTATCAGCCGTAAAACAAACTCAACCAGTTGTTATTCAAACTGGTTGCCCCTAAAACAGGTAGGACGGTATTTTTTAAAACATATTTACGTGGTTTATGAATAATAAATTTTGGGTGTGATATATTTAAAATTATGGCAATCCCAGACTGAACAAAATCACTCGAATAATATTAACCTATATTATTAACAAGTTAATCCCCAATAGGGGAAAGTATTTTTTAAAGCTTTTTATTGAAAAAAATTTAAAAAGTCTGTTATTTTTCATTTAAAAAAAAAGTAAAAACAATGTGAAAATGAAATTAACTTTGTGCTTCAAATTCCTTAATCTCTTATGAAAATTTTAACTGAAGAAAAAAAAAATAAATGGATGAAGCTCAACACTGTGTTCCCCCTTAAGTATTCCTTATTTTGTTTAAATTTAAAAAAACATTTTTTTTCCCAAAAAAATTTTAAATCTATAAGTATTTAACTTCAAAAAGAAAAGGATTGTTTAAATTATATTGTCAATAAAAAACATTTTCTTATTTTTTTTTAAAAAAATTCCCAAACAAATCACTTTTATGAGATTTCTTATATAGTTTCGTTAATTTGTGTTGTATTACAGGGGACTTTTGAATTCTCTATTGTTTATTCAAGCTGCTTGAACTTATTTTTTCCCCCACGTTTTTTTTTAAATTTTTGATTATAACCCCTTATGGGTTTAACTTAGTTATGATTACAATACAAATAATTGATTATAACCCCAGAATACCTAATCCAATCGGATTCAAATTATTTAAAATCTTTGTCTGAAATGAAGAAAATTTTTTGGAAGAGTCGACATCTCCCGGTGGTATATGACCAACGTTGTTTCCTGTGCCCAGAATCCGAATTACTCAGGTAACTTTAAAAACCCCAGTGCGCTGATAAAAAATTCGAAAAAGTTGCCAAAGAAAAATGGATGAACAATACCAGATGTTTAATCACGTTTTATGATTTTATCTGTGAAGGTGATTTTTATTTGTCAAAAAATTGGATCGGAATTAATCGGCTGATGTATTTAAGGATGAAAATAGTAAAATCATTTCTCATGTGGGCAGGTAAGTTAGTTCTGTGGTAAAATTGTAAATTATTTTTTGGAATCATTGGGGAACCTCTGCCATTACGGGGTCCTCAACTCAAAGGCTTCAAATTTTCTCCAATGGTGAAATTTTTCCCTGATGTGTCATAAACGGGGGGGAATTTGGGGAAAAGGTAAAATTACACCCCGTTCCGCCTCTCCTCGCTAAAATTGAACCCGGGTTGTTTGGTTGAAGTATGTTAAAATAATTCGACATGTATCATACATCTCTCAACCATTAAACTAGAAATTAAAATATAGCATTTCCCGGGGACCCAGCTGTCCGGGGTTCAATCAATCAATGGCATGAGAGGTGGCTCTCAGCCGACGTGACATGTCAGAGCTTTCTCAAATACTTCATCCAGCTCCTGGAAAAAGGGTCTTGGGCCCAAATACGGCTTTTTTTTCCCTCTGGACCCAGCACTGAATTTCAAAAAGAGGAAGCGTCTCTGGGTCCTTGGTTTCTGTGTTTTTCACCTAACTCAGGAATTTTAGAACAAATTTGCCCAATGTTCGAGTTTCCTAAGAAAACAAAGTAATCAGGGGCAAAGCAAGGGCCAAGGCAAACACAGCATGGGTAGATATCTTTCCCATGTCTCCGTCACCAATATTTACACGGGAACTAGGGAAACAATTAATTAAAGAGCCCGGTAAATTTGGGGTTAAGAGAAAGCATAGTGGTAAATGACCATTGTATAATAATTTTGCCCTCAAAAGTGGGCTGAAGTACCCGGGCTTCCATTTTAATCAGATTGTAGAAAAGGGGTTCACAGGGGGGCCCCGGGAACTCCACTCTTAACTGCCCTTCACTTTTGGGGGGATCTTTCCAAATGGTTGTGTGACGAAACAAAAATAAAATTTTAACATACTGGGCTTACGCCACTGATGTCTTCACAGAAGAAAGTGAAAAGCTAACAGTTGGGGGCGTTGTGGAAAAGGAAACCCCGTTGGGGAAAGGGACGAAAAACGTTGTGGGGGGGAAAAACCACAACGTTGTGGAAAAAGGGCCACAACGTTGTGGACAAAAAGCCACAACAACAAAAAAGAAGTAAAACTACTAATCTTCTGTAAAATTCTTTTCCTTTTTTCCCATTTGTTTTTTTTTTTTGTTATTTAATCATGTAAACAGGGGGCCCGGGAAAAGGGAAAGGGGTTGGGGGAAGGAGCTTTCTGCTGTTCTACCCCTGAATCACACCTATACAATGCACATTAGTCTATAATGTAGACAGAAGTAGAAAATTAATAAACAGACATTCTTGTCAAAATTCCGAGACCCCCCTGCCCGTATTTCCCATGTAAAAAAGCTCGTGTTTCTTAAGTGCTTCATTGATCTCCCCCTTTTCTTCCCTTTAAGGAGCCTTTACTCCCATTGGACCTCGCTTATCATAATAAAAAAACCTTACAGTGCCCCGCTTCATATTATACAAAACGACTCACATCAGCAGCCTGAGCCTGATGTTGTTTTTTCTCTCGGGAACAATTTTTCTTATCCCATTAGCCTTTCTCTTGCATCTTATCTGTCGGTTTTGTCCAATGGTTTTTTATGTACAAAAAAAAGGGTGATTATCCTTCCTTTTAAAAGTCATCGTTCACCCACAAGCCTTACTACCCTTTTGCTTGAAAAATTGTTGCGGTGTTTAATCTGCAAAAGTTTGTGATTTTTTTAAAAACTTATAATTATATTTCAAAAATTTTTCATTTTTGGGAGGTTTGACACAACCTGCAAAAATTTAAAACTTTTGGGTATCTTGATCAAAAAACGTTTCGCCAACAAGAGGCTTCCTCAGTCCAGAAAGGGGGTGATTGGTGGAAGAAAAAGGGAGTTTGAGGTAATTACCCGGAAAGGAGTCGATGCCTTCAGTCTTTTTAATCTTGAAAATTTTTGACGATCTTGATTATAATAATGACCAAAACGACAACAAAGACGTCGATGATAATGATGGTTTTAATGGTGATAAACGATAACGATGATGATGGTGAAGATTGATGATGACGATGATGGTGATGATGCAAAGGGTGATAAAAAAAATATGATTAAAATTTGGCGATAACGATGATTATAATGTTAATTATAAGGATGTTAATGATGACGATGTTGATGATGATGACGATAATGATTTATGATAATGACTCGATAACTTTAAAAATAGTGAACAATACAGAGATGCTCTCCTGTTACTGAGAAAGACTGGGCCTAAATTAAAAAACCCCAACATAAATATTGCCCTCCTCCCCCAAAGGCGTAAAATAAACCGGATAAATGTCCATGTATCATTAAGGGAATCGAGTCATGTATAATTTGGGGACTACTGCAAAAATTTTTGGGAAATGTCGGTAATATTCGGGGGTGGTGACTGGGGTTTTAAAAAGAGATCTAAATACATACAAAAAAAGTCGGCGGGACCCAGAAGGATTTATGAGCATAATGATGGTTTAAAGGAAAAAGTTCATTTTTGTGTAAAAAATTTTTTGGTTATGCTGTTATCTGAGGGGAAAAAAAGAACCCGTCCGTATGCAAGCATCGGACGGTTCCCTCATTCATGAAATTCCCCCCTCCCCCCACACAACAACACACACTCGACCCCCCCAACCAAAATTAGATGATCAAAAAGACATACACCCCCACCTAGCCAAGCCTTAAGTAAATAAAAAAAGGTGCTGATTTGAAACAAGCCCCAGAGCAAAGGGGGCATGCCCCAACGGAGGGGAAAGGAAAATGGGCCAGCTGTCGACACGGGAAAGGGCCAGGAGAGATGGGGTTGGACATGATAACGACATATAAAATACTGGGGAAAGAAAGGTGGACAGAGACAGAATGTTCCAGAGATGGGACACAGCAAAAAGGGCCCTTTGGGAAGTTGAAGACTCAGATGAATCACAAGGATGTTGGGAAGTATTTCTTCAGTCACAGAGTTGTCGGGGAAGTGGAATAGTCGGGGAAGGGGAATTAGGGGGGGGTGGGGGATCCATACATAGCTTTAAGAAGATTTTGATAAAGCTCATGGAGCAGGAAGAGTGACCTAGCAGCAACCAGTGAAGGGAAAGGCCAAGTATGATTTGACCCCTGAAACCACAATTGGGTGAAACACACACACACACACACACACACAAGATATGATGTGGGGCCCGAAATGACGGTAGTTTGTTACACTACATTTTGGGTGATAAAAGACTGTTGGGTAGACTTCAGGATGTACATGTTTATAGGGGGGCCACAGATAATAATAATTTTTAGTTGTAGCTAAAGGGGGGTAAAAGGTAGATGGGATAAAAAGGAGAAGGGAAAACAGAAAGTAAAAAAAGGTGAATTTATAAACTAAAGGGGAGGCAGTTAGGGTAAGATATAAACAACTGTTGGAGGACAGATGGGCTAGTTAGAGTATGGGCAAGGGGGAGAAGAGGTATGGGGTAAGTTTAAGAATAATGCGATTGATGATTGTTTGTTAAAGAGAATAGTAAGAAAAAAAGTTAGCATATAAAGGGGTTTTAAAAAAGTAGAAGTGATGCAAGGGGGGAGGAGAATATGGAGAAAAAAAGAGGTTTAGAGAGTGCGGGAAACAATGTAAAAAAGAGCAAATGAGGGGGTGGGTGAGATTTTATAAACAATTTTGTTGAAAAGTGGTGAGTAAAATTTTAGTACACACACACACACACACACACACAAAAATACACACACACACACCCCCTCAGACTCAAAAGGTGCCCCTGTTTGCAGATGATGTAAGTAAATGGAAAGAATAAAATCAGTCGAGGATCGGGCAGGACTAAAAAGAGACCTGGACAAGCTTCAAGCCTGGTCCGGTAACGGGTCCGAATTTTAAACCCCCTGCCAAATGTAAAGTCATGAAGATCGGGGAAGGGCAAAAGCCCCCCAGACAGGTATATTCTAGGGGGCCAAGACTGCAAATCTCACTAAAGGGAAAAAGATCTTGGGGTGGTATAATCCCTGAGTACATCTCCTGAGGCAAAATCAATCAGATAACTGCTGCAGCATACGGGCGGCTGGAAAACCCCAAAAAAATAGCTTTCCCAAACCTCCCCAAAGGAATCATTAAAGGCTTTTTCCCCCTTACGTCAGGCCCTTTGGAATATCGCACCTTTTGGAAACCCCACACCTGGTAAAGCACGTCCAGAAATTAGAAAGGGTAAAGGGTTTTTGAAACAAGACTAGTCCCAGAGCAAAAGGGAATTGTCCTACGAAAAAAGGAAAAGGGAAATCGGTCTGACGACACTGGGGGACGGAGGGTTGGGGGACATGGTAACGACTAAAAAATCCCCAAGGAATAGATAAGGTGGGGGGGAGCAAGATGTTCAGGGGGGACACAAAAACAAGGGGCCCAAATTGGAAGTTAAAGGCTCCTATGGGGTAAAAGGGATTTTTTTTTTAAACATCGGCCATTCCCCCCAAGGCGGGGGGGCCCCCGAAAAAAAAAAACTTTCATCATCATTCACCCCATCACTGTCTTGCCAAAAAGGGGGGTTTTACACTCATTTTAAAAAACTGCAACATTTACCCCCCCTCCTTCAGGTCCCCGGATTTTTCTTCCCATCCCCAGAACTCAAGTCCGGCCTGCCTTTTTTCCCCTAAAATCCCTAAATTTACTTTGCTCCCCCCCGGTCAAGTATTAAAAACCATATGCCTCCATTCACTCCTATCAAATCCTCCACAAACGGGAAATCCAACCCCCTCCACAAAATTTCCCTTTTACCCCTCCCCCCCAACCCTTTTCCCTGGGGCCGCCCCTACCCCTTCCCCCCACTACAATTTATACACTCTCGAAAGTCCTCTGTCTCGTTCCATTCTCTCTACATGTCCAAACCACCCCCCCAACCCCTCCTCAGCTTTTGGACAATCGTTTTGGTAATCCTTTTTTTCCCCCAAATTTTCCCAAACTCCGAATTCTCCCTTATATTCACACCACTTGACCCCCGGGCATGACATCTCCACCCCCCAGCCTTCTCCTCGTTGAAACATTCATCACCCATGCTTCCCCCCTGTAAAGGCGTTGGGTATAACTAACTCTCATACTTTCCCCCCTCTTTACTTCCATGGAAAAGGTTATTTGTCCCCCCGACTCCAAGTGCTCCACTCACCCTTTTCCCCTCTAATTCTATGATTCACCTCATCCTTCATAGCCCCTCATGAACCACCCCCCAAATATCTAAATACATTCACCTCCTCCATACTCTCCCCTCCAATCGATTCAATCTTTCGTCACCTATTTTTTTTGTTATTCTCATCACCTTACTCTTTCCTATTTCCCCAATTTTTTTCACACCCTACCAAATTCATCCCCCAAACCTCTGCAGCTTCTCTTCAGAATCCCCCAAAAAGCACAGTGTCATCAGAAAAAAGAAACTTGACAACCCCCCTTTGTATTTGCTTCTTTATTTTTTGGCCCAACACCTCTTCCCAAAGACCCTCGCATTCATTTCCCTCTTAAAACCCCATCTAAAATAAAATTGAACAACCACGGTGACATCCCATCCTTGTCAAAGGGTTTTTTTTACGGGGGAAATAGTCCCCTTCCCTCCCCCCCTCTAACCAGCCTCCCCCATCCTCATAAAAACTCTTACTGCTTTCAGTAACCTTCCCCCCAAATTATACACCTGCAACATCTCCCCTTGCCCCCTATCTCCCTACCCTTACCCCTTTTTCCCCAAATCCATAAATGCCAAAAAAACATCTTTCCCCTTTTCCCAAATACTGTTCCCCCCTATATTTTTCCCTGTAAACACTTGGTCTACACCCCCCCTACCTTTCCTAAACCCCCCTTGTTCATCTGCATCCTGTTTTTCTGTTTTACTCAATTCTTTCAATAATAACTCTACCATCCCTTTTACCAGGTACACTCAACAGACTTTTTCCCCTATAATTTTGCCTCTCTTTTTTTTCCCCCCTTTTTATAAAAAAGGAAAAAACCATCTCTGCCAACCCTAGGTATTACCCTCTTCCATACTTTTATTAAATAATACCCAAACCACTAAAAATTATATACCACCTGTTTTAACATTTCTATCTTTATCCCATCAACCCCAGCTGCCTTACCCCCCATTCACCCACTGCCTCACGAATTTCCCACCCCCCCTTTGGCTTTCCACACTCCTACAAGATTTTTATTCCCCCTTCCCCCTACACACGAAATAAAGCCCTGTCTTCATCAACATTTAAAAATCCTAAAAAATATTTTCTCCATCTTCCCGATACCTCTAACTCCCATTTAATAACTCTCCTCTTTTTTTTTAACTGTAAAAATCCATTTGTTCTCTGGGGCTTCCTCAACTTTTTAAATTAAAAATTTTTTCTTTTTTTCAAAAAAATTTTGCTGATAACATCTCCCCCTCTCTCATCTGCTCTCTTTTACATTGCTTCACCACTTTTTTAACCTCTTTTTTCTCTCCAAAACTCTTCCCCCCTTGCATCACTTCTACTTTGAAAAAACCTCTCATATGCTAACTTTTCCCTTACTACTCTCTTTACATCATCATTCCACCAATCCTCCTCTTCCCCCCCGCCCCCCTCGCCTGAAACCCTTAAAACTTCGGGAAAATTTCTAACACTACATTTTTAAATCTACCCCATACTTTTTCGCCCCCATTTTTTTCCCCTCTCACTAGCCCATCTATCCCCCAATAGTTATAGAGTTGTGGGAAAGGGGGAATAACCAAAAGCGACGTGGTGGAGGCAGGAATCATACAAAATTTTTAAAGGGCGAGGTTTGATAAAGCTCGGAGCGGGGAAAAAACCTAGAAACAATAAAAGTGAAGAAGCGTTGCCGGGGCTATGACTGGGCCCCTGAAACCACAAACAGGTGAGTACAAATAGGTGAGTACACACACACACACACGTAAAGAAGCTAAAAAAGTGAAAAAATTTACAACAAGAAGTCCCGGGGGCATGGGGGTATGTCCTCGAGGAGAGGTTAAGATAAATCGACCCATTGGAGGCCCCGGGAGATAGGGGGGGACATGATAACAAAAAATACTGAGGGGGAATTGACAAGGTGGACAGAGACAGAATGTTCCGAGAGGGGGAAAAAACAGGGGACACAGTTGGAAGTTGAAGACTCAGATGAACCCACAGGTGGGGGGGTATTTCTTCAGCCCACAGAGTGTTGGGGAAGTGGAATAATTTGGGGAAGCGTTTGTAGTGGGGGGGGTTTCCCATTCAAAATTTTAAAAAGGGGTATGATAAAGCACATGGCGAAAGGGGGTGACCCAGTAGGGGCCCAATGAAGATGGGGGGGCCCGGGCTATGCCCCGAACCCCTGCAATCAAAACTTGGTGAGTACAACTAGGTAGTACACTGTTACATGGGATCAACTTTGTCATCCTCCTTTTTTGTTTTCTAGTGCATTTATACCCATTCAATTCGGTGACCAAAACTGTGGGCATAATCTAAATGGGGCCCTAAAAAAAGATATATAGAGTTGAAAAGCAACGTGAGGACTTCTATTTTTTATATTTCTTGATATGAAGCCAAGGATTCTTTTAAAGCTTTTTGGAACCTTTGAAATTGTTTCTTGGTTTAAGTTTACCAACCCAAAAATTTTCCTAAATCCGTAAAAAAGATCTACATTATTTAGTTTATATGTGGCATGGTTTTTTTCCCGGGCCAACTTTTAAATTTTGCATTTGTCTATATTAAACTGCATCTTTTATTTCCCTCCGACCACTGCATCAATCTATTAAAAATCCTTCGGGAGTGTTCTTAGGTTTGCGTTATATTGGAAAATTGTATGTCCCCTTTTACGTCTAGGTAGGGTTTTATTTGACGTATATTTCTACCCATCCGCTCGTTAACAGGTCAAAATTGCCTTACCACGTCATCGTACCCAATGAGTGGGCCACCGGCTACACCTCCGGGGAAAGGGGTATTCAGTAGTCAACGAGTCAGCAAGCAGTGATTTGTCTGTGGGTGAGTCAAACGTCATTCAGTCATCATCGAGTCAGCAGTCAGTGATCGGGTCAGTGATCCTTCAGTGAGCCTTCAGTCCTCAGTGGACTTTCATGGAGGGCGGTCCCCCCACTTTTCCCTGAAGCCCTTTGGGTTTCCCCTTTATTCTTCTGTCCTCTGTGAGGTTCCTGTGTGGCCCCCAGCCCGAGTGGTGTTTGTCTTTGCCCTGGGCTCAAAGAAAAGTGAGTGCGTGAAAAGGGTGAGCCCTGGGGTTCGTCTCTGTTATCGCTCAAAGCAAGTGAGTGCGTGAAATAAGTGAGACGCGGGGGTTTTCGTCTCTGTTGTCGCTCAAAAGAAGTGAGGGGAAATGTAGTAAGTGGGTTTTTCGTCTCTGTCCGGCCCTCAAAGAGTGTGCGTTGTAGTTATGGAGACCGGAGTTTGTCTCTAACGCCGCTCATAGGCGAGTCTGGTGTGTTGCAGTTGTAGAGACACTGGAAAATGTCTCTATTGGCCTGGCAAAGTGAGTGTGGTGCTTTGTGAAGATTTTGGGAATATGTCTCTAGTGGTGCTCGTACAAAGGGGGTGCGTGTGTTTTATTAGATGCTAGAGTTTGTCTCTGGGTTTGGTGAAGCAAGTTTGGCGACATAGTCTTAGGGGGACTGTGTGATTGCCCCTTGGAAATAGATTCTTTGGGGGAACCTTTTTTTAAGTGTGAAAACATTTCTTTTCCATTTATTTATCTGAAAAGTGGTTTCTAATTAAGAGTTGTAAAAAATCTCTTGGAAGGAGTCGGGTAAAGTTTTTTATGTTAGGTGAAAAGGGGCGTCTTGCGATTCTAGGGGCCATTTAGTGTGATAAATGAAAAAGAAGATTGAATATTGCACACTTCAAAAATAAGGAACTTGGGTTTAAAAACTTTTTTGTAAATACTGTTTCATGGAGACTCCTTTTTAAAATACTTTATCCCAAAACCTTCTCGGTTTTTAAAGGGAAAAATTAAAAAACCAAAAAGAATATTGTGATTATTTCGTTCCTTTTTGTTTCCCTTTTTCATTTTCTTTTATAACTTGATGTTTTTCTTTTTTGCCTGGGCGGGGGGCCCCGGGGGCGTGCCCAGATCGTAAGGGGGGGCCTGCCCGGGGGATCCTTTGACCCAAGGAAAATGAACACTGGGAACGAAATAATTCTTTTTTTTTCTGGTTAAATTGAATGTTAAGAAATAGTATGGCAACCCGAAAAGAAAATCTCCCGGAATGAAAAGTTGCTAATTTTCGAGGTTTGACTCAGAAAGGATGGCTTCTGATGTTTGGCTCCTTACCCTCACCCAGAAAGAAAAGCAACTCAGGGTAAAGGGAACTGTCTCTTCCCCATTACTATTGATTTTGGGCGACACAATTATTGGGCAGAGTAAAAAAGTGATTTTGGCAAAGTGACTCCTATAGGGTTTGGGGCTCGGGGGGAGGTTTGTCTCCCTGTTGTGGCCAGGGTCCTCCTCCTGTGGCCCAGGGTCCTGAGCATCCACGGGGGAGTAAGCACTGTTGGTGTTGTTTTCCCCCTTTGAGACCAAGAACATTTTAGTCTTTTTGGGTGAGACTTAAAAAATTCGGGAGTAATGAGCTCCTAAGAAATTTTGGGGAAACGAGAAAAACAAAAAACTTGTATTTGTTAAAACTTTATGGAAACAGTGTGTGGTGTGGTTTCACCTCGGGTCCTCCGGAACAGTGTTCAGTGGAGGTGGGGAAAAAAACTGAAGAGCTTTTTAAGGAGAAGTCACGGGTGACACGCTAGCCCAAGGAGACACCACATAAATTCTTCAAAGAATTTGTTGGGAAATTTCAAACTACTGTCAGACTTTAAAAAAGTGTTCTTGACAGGATGTTTAACCCGGGAAAAAAGTCACTTTTGGGCCCGGACTTTTAAAAGGAACTTATGGCAAAGCGACATGTCCCCTTTATTGTTTTCCTCGTGTGTGACCCCGGGGGTTGTCCCATTGAGTCGTTTCCGGCAACTTGTGTTGTGACTCCAGTTATGGGGACGCTTAGAGGAGCAGTTCGTCTGAACCTTAAGACATCCCCTTGCCCATTCGCATTTTCTGAGTATCCCCTTGGAACTTCCTTCGTCCTTGGAAGGGGGTCATTTTGGAGGTATTCATGTCCAGCATACTGACGAAGAGGGCGCCAACACTTCAGGAAAAAGGAATGTTCTTCGTATTTATTTTAAAAACGTCGTTGTTCTTGCCCGAATAAAGGTTTCACTTCCAGTATTAGTATTTTGTGCATGCTTCCCGACATACTGGGGTATGCCACAAGCTAATTCCCCAGCAGAAGTTGGTATACTTTGAAAAACAACCCCCTATAGTACAAGTTGGGCCTGAGCGGAACCCCTATGCCCCCCTGACACACTAGCCTCTATTTACAAGCTAGTCCCCGAGCAGAAGGGGGGGGATAGTTCTGACACACTGGGTTTTGTTTACAAAACTAGTCCCCGACGGGGGTCAACTATACTTCGACACACCAGCCCCCCTATATTACAAGCTAGTCCCCGGAAAAATTGGTATACTTTGGCACACTAGGCCCCCGTTTTAAAAAGGAATCCCTGAGCAGTTCACCCCCTCCAAATGGGCCCGACAAACTGGGCCCCGACGGGGGGGCTGTTGTTTCCACCCAAACTGGTGGGGGTATTTGATCCCGAACGATTGACGATTTTGCCCAAATAAGTCTGGTGCGGATGACACTGGTGGGCAGTGTCATGAGCGGGTTAAAATTCTGAAAACTGGCCCGACAAACTAGTCCCTGAGCGAGGTCACTTTCCTTCCCCCAATTGGTATATTGGTGAGTTTTCTGAGCAGAAAATGGCTGTATGCCATGCGCGTAAAAGGTTTCATAATATTGAGGATATGAAGGTGAGGCGCGTATGTGTGCAACAACGCTGCCTCCCCCGGGATTCATCTTCTATTAGTGCTTCGTAATCACCCTTTTCTTTTCCCTCGCTGTGGTGGCGCCGTGTTCTTGGTTGCCCGCCCCACCCCCTTTAACAGTATCTGGCCCCAGTTTGTATCCCCTTTGTATAAAACCCCCGGGTTTATGGTTATCCATTTTAAAACTTCCGGCTTTCTCAGGGCTTAGTCTTCACTGGTAAAGTGTTTTTACTGATCTTGGGCTTGATTGACCTGAGGGCGGTAAGATGGGGAAGGTAGAGGGATGGGTAAGGATGGAAATTTTGGGGAAATAGGTGGGAGGGCGGGGAAAGGGTTTGGGTTATAAAAAATAAGTGGCCACTGATCTAGTGTTATTTATATGTTCATGTATATTTCTAATTAACTTTTTTGTGTTCAGCAAGCTTTTTCTGGCTAGAAAAAATTTCTGTAAAAAATTCATGAGGTAATGTCTGAGGTTTTTCTGCCCGTTGACTTCTTTTCCGGTCTTTGAGCAGTGTCGTGAGCTCCCATCGGGGCCCATTCCTTCTGCAGTGCTCTGAAGAAAGTGCTGGTGTTGACTAGGACATTATCCGTCTTAAGCTAAACCAGAATAAAAATCCTGGGACGGCTCTCAAGACTTCTGCTGTTCATGCTACTTTGAGTTGGACCCAAAATGGGTGGACATCACCGTCAGTGGTCTATGTTTCAACATTTACACTTGTACAAAAATTACCGTGATGTTGGGGGCACTATAGACCCGTCACCAAACTTGACGAGGTTGGGGATAATGTGGAAATGGGCCTACTTGAGCAGGGGGTAAAAACCCCTAGTTCCTCTGGTTTCTTTTACACAGGAGATTTGAATATCAAATGATATCAATACCCACAGGTTGGTAAGACACATAGGCAACAGTTAAACAACTTTATTCCGAAACGTTTCGCCTCACAGTAGGCTTCTTCAGTCAAATACAGAAAATAGGCAAGAGTAAAGTGTGAAGACCATGTATCAGTCCCTCACCTTTGAAGACTAGATTTGGGGTTTTCAGTACCCAGCTTGAAGGGTCTGTTCCCTGGGTCCCCGTTTTGGGGCAGAACTCTTCTCCCGGGTTTAGGGACAACTTCAAAACAACGTCTTCAAGGAATGAATATTGTCCCTCTCTCTCCCCTTTCTGTCTCCCGGCGGCCCCTTTGGGGGAAAAAATTTTAAAAAAAATGCCTAACTTTGCCTGTGTCTTTTTTACCCTGGGGTGTTATATAGTGCTAGAGGCCCAAAGATCCTGGGTTTCGAATACCTTGTTGGGGAAATAACGGGGGGAGGGAAGCGGGGTAGGATGGATGGGGGAAACAGTGGAAAAAAACAAGAGGGGAAAAACAGTGATTGGGGAGGATGAAATATGTAGCCGCAAAGTACAAAGGGAGCACTGGAGAGACGTGCACATTATTGGGACCTTTTTTTTCGTTGTTATCTTGGATTCAGATTTTTTCCTTCCTTTACTCCGAACTTTTTCACAGTATGTTAAAACATTCAGTCCCCAAAAATTAGGGCTTTCCTTGTCCCATTAAAATTATCTGCCCCAAATTTTTTTAAAGTAAAAATTTAAATTTTTTAAATCCTCCCAGCTGACATTGTTTAGAATCCCTCTGGCCTATTGTTGTTTCCGGCAATTTTTTCATGCCAGTTGTTATTCCTTCGTCATGGTCAAATTAAAATTTTTATTACCGATGGGCTCAAAGCTAAATCTTCTGGAAGCTACTTGGGCCTGTCCCCCTTCAGCTTTAACTTAAATTGGGGGCAAATTTTAAAAAAGGGAAAACAAGAAATGGTTGGAAGAGATTGGGGGTCATGAGGGCCAAAAAGCAAAAAAGTCTCCCACGTTTCGGATTATTTGTGTATTTTAATAGAATATTTTTTTTCAGCGTTTGTCACACCCATATGGCAAGCCTCGCGACTATTGAACCAGGGGCCAAAGCTGTGAAGCGACGTAGAACGCTCTTGAAGCCGCTTTGGCAGACTTTCCTTCACTGCTGGTCTCCACGGATCGCCGCGTCTTGTGTTTGCATTTTCATCATTGTAAATTGTAAATACAGTACAAAGGCGATATACAATGGAAATACGAGCTTATTTTTGTGAAGGAAATACATTCATATATTCTCTGTCTTTTTTCGGGGTTTCCCAAGTAGTTTTAGCATTACGGAAAGGGATGGAGTCCACAGTCTACACCTGTGCGCGTAATAATAACCCCGATGTCAGTTTAGCAGGTAAGAAGTGACAAAAAACCAAATGGGAGTGACAGTTACTCAACAGTAGTTAAAGGGGGACCAAACTAGTAGTTACAATAGCAAATGTGGCCCAGTGTCCCGAAATTTTCTGGGGTGACCCACTAATAAAAGAGGATTGAGGGTTGCCCCCACATGTAAACAATGGGGATGGAGGTCAGAGTAATGTGGGGGAGGGCCCTTGTTTTCAAGGTTGTTAAGTTGACCCCTTTGGGAGTGGGGGCAGTGATAGTGGGCCCCAAGTACAGGGGGTGAGGGGTAACATACATGTTGAGGGGGGGAAAACACTCTAAATAGGGAACACACTCTGGGAGTAACCTCTAGTAGTGGGAAAACACTCTAGTAGTAACACCTCTAGTAGTGAAAAACACACTCTAATAGTGAAAACACACTCTAGTGGGGATGAACACACTCTAGTAGTGACGGGAAAACACTCTAGTGGGGGAAAAACTCTAGTAGGGAAAAACAAACTCCCAGTAGTGAAGAACACACTCTTAATTTGTGAGGATAGTGAGGGAAACACACTAGTAGTGAGGGGTAGTGAGGAAAACCAAAAGGGGAGTGAAGAACAAAATCCCAGTAGTGAAAAACACACTCTAGTGTGAGGGGGAAAACACTCTGGTGGGGAATAACACACTCTAGTAATTTAAAAACAAACTCTAATAGTGGAAAACACCTCTAGTAGTGAAGATGGGAAACACCCCGCTGAGGATAAAAAGAAACACACCCAAAAGTGAAGATGGGGAAAAAACACGCTCTGGGACTGGGGATGGGGAAAAAACCCCTCGAGTAGTGAGGGCCCTCTGAATTGAAGAACAAACCAAATAGTGGGGAAAACACCTAAAGTGAAGGGCAAACTCTAGTAAAATGAGGAACACACTCTAGTAGTGAGGAAACACCTAGTTGTGAGGGGAAAACACTTTAGTAGTGAGTAACACACCCAGTAGTGAGGGGAAAAAACACTAGTAGCGATGAAAAAAAAACCCCGTGGGGAGGGGAAAACACTCTGGGAGTGTGGAACACCTCTAGTAGTGAGGAAAAACCGGGAATTTAGGGAAACTAGTAATTTAGGGGAAAACCTCTGTAGTGAAAACCATACTATAGTAGTGAGGAAAACACTCTGGGGGTGGAAAACATTCTGGGAGTGACGAACACACTCTGGGAGTGAGGGGAAAATGTCTAAATGGGGAAAACACTCTAGTGGGGAGGGCCCCTCTGGGGATGAAGAACACATTCTGGGGAGTGAGGGAAAACATTCTAGTAATTTAGGGGAAAACACACTAGTATTTAAGAAACATTCTAGTGGGGAGGCACACTCTAGTAGTGGGCACTCTTTTGGGGATGAAAAAACTCTAGTAGTGAGGACCACACTCTAGTAGTGGGGGGCACACTCTAGTAGTGGGGAAAACACTCTTGTAGTGGGGAAAACACTCTAGTAGTGGGGAAAAAACTGGGGAATTTAAGAACACATTCTAGTATTGGGAAACACACTGGGAATTTAAGAACACATTCTATTAGTGAGGAAACATTCTAGTGGGGAGGGAAAACATTCTAATTGAGGAAACACACTAGTAGTGAAGAACAATTTTTATTTGTGGGGAAAACACTAGTAGTGGGGAAACACACTAGTAGTGAAAAAAACATTCTAGTGTGAGGGGAAAACACACTGGGAATTTTAAGAAACCTAGTAATTTAGGAAACCCTTTTGGAATTTGGGGGCCCTTCTGTAGTGGGGAAACCCCATAGTAGTGAAGAACACATTCCAAATAGTGGGGGACCCCCACTCTGAGTGGGAAACCTCTTGTGGGGTGAAAAACTCAATTGAGGACCCCCACTTTAGTAGTGAGGGAAAACCCCTAGTGTGAACACACTCTAATTGGGGAGGGGAAAACACTCTAGTAGTGAGGGCCCTCTAGTGGGGAACACACTCTATTTGTGAGGAACATGTCTAATAAATGAGGAACACACTCTAGTAGTGAGGGCACCTCTAGTAAATGAAGAAAATTCTAGTGGGGAAGGGGCACATTCTAGTAGTGAAGGGGCACACACTGGGAGTGAAGAAACATTCTAGAGTGAGGAAAACACTCTGATAGGAAACACTCTTGTAGCGATGAAAAACTCTAGTAGTGGGGACCACACTCTGGGAGTGGGGGAAAACTCTTTAGGAAACCTCTTGTGCGTGAAAAAACTCTAGTAGTGAGGACCACACTCTGGGAATTTGGGGAAAACCCCTGGGAGTGAGGGAAACACTTTTTAGTGGGGAGGAAAACACTCTAGTAGTGAGGAACACACACTAGTTTTGTGAAAAAACACATTCATTTAAAGGAAACCCCACTGGGAGTGAAAAAAACATTATAGTGGGGGGAAACATTCTAGTATGAGGGGGGAAAATTCTAGTAATGAGGAACCCCACTGGTGGGAACACATTCTAGTAGTGAGGCCCCCTATTGGGGAAAGGGAAAACACACTAATTAGTGAAGAACACATTCTAGTAGTGAGGGGCACACATAGTGAAGAAACCCCATTCTAGTAGTGAGGGCCCTTCTATTTTAGGAAACACACTAGTAGTGAAAGAACACATTCTAGTAGTGGGGAACACACTCTTTGTGAGGAAACACTCTTGTGGGGATGAAAAAAAATCTGGTGAGGAAAACTCTGGGAGTGAGGGGAAAACTCTTTGTGAGGGAAAAAAATCTTGTGGTGGAAAAAAACTAGTGGGGAGGACCCACAGTAGTGAGGGGCACACTCTAGTAGGAACACACTCTAGTAGTGAGGAAACACTCTAGTAGTGGGGGCACACTCTAGTAGTGACGAAAATACTCTGGGAGTGGGGAAAGCACTCTGGGACTGGGGGAACCTCTAGTAGTGAGGAAAACACTCTAGTAATTTGGGGGACCTCTAGTTGGTAAATCACACTAGTAGTGAGGGGAAAACACTATAGTAATTTAAATAGTGGGGAAAACCTTCTAGTGGGAGTGAGGAAAACCCTCTAGTAGTGAGAATTGTTAGGAAAAACCTCTAGTAGTGTGAATAGTGGGGAAGACCCTCTAGTCGTGAGGAAAATGAAGAAGGGGGCCCCTAGTAGTGTGAATAGTGAGGGAAAACCCCCTAGTCGTGAAATAGTGAGGGGGGCACTCTCTAGTAAAGAAAATAGTGAAAAACCCCCTGCTGGAGGTCTTCCTCACTATGCTCATTCTAGAGGGGATTCCTCCTTCCTTAAAACTAGAGGGTCTTCTTTTATATCTCAGTATTAGATCGTCTTTCTCCTATCCTTACCACTAAAAGGTTTTTCCCCACTATCTCTTTTTGTAAAAGGTTTCCCTTCCCCCTTAAAAGGATCTTTCCCAATCTGGGGGATAATGAGGGGAAAACCCTGTTCTAAAGGTCTTCCTCCATCCCCACTATGATGCCCCTTTCCCCACTTTAATTTTTTTAAATTTTCACTATTCACCTACTAGAGTGTCTTCTTTTACTATTCACACTACTAGGCGTTTTTTCCCCATCTTCTTTCTGGGGAGAGGTCTTCCTCACTTCCTCAGTCAGAGGGGCTTCCCCACTATCCTCAGTAATAGGGGGCTTCCCCCACTATCCTCAGTAATGAGGGGCTTCCTCACTATTCAAAGTCTAGATGGTCTTCCTCCCCTTTTTTCTCACTACTGGGGGATTTTCCCCACTATTCTCACTGCTGGGGGGTATTCCTCACTATTCTCACTACTAGAGGGGCTTCCTCTAGTAGTAAGAATAGTGAGGAAGGCCCCAATAGTGTGAATAATAAGGGGAATGAGGACGACCCTCTAGTACTGGGGAAGTGAGGGGGAAAACCATCTGGGACTGGGGAAAATAAAAAGGGCACTGCAGCAGACCTTCCAATCCATGCTAGACGGTCCTAGTCACCTACTGGCCCAAATTATCAGGGGGGGAAGATCCCCAGTACTGGGGATAAATGAAGGGCCCCCCCTAAATAATGGGGATGGGGAGGGGGCCCCCGGAGGGGGAAAAATAAACACATAAACAGTATAATGTGATCCTTTATTGACAACTTTCGCCCACGCAGTCTTTTTCAAGTCACGAAAAGATCTACCCCGGAAAATGAGTAACATGAAATATATATAGGGTATAGTCAGGTGGAGAATGCTGGGTCAATTGGAAAACTGCATGTGACAGTCTTAAAAGTGATGTGATAGTTAAAAAAATTTGTGACTTAAAGGACCTGCGGGGTCCATTCTTGGGGTTCCCGGGGGGGATGGGGTTGAAAGTTTCTTGGCAATAGGTTCAGCTATGTTGTAGAAGCCGTTGTTCTGGTTGAAGGTTGTTGGATATCAGATGAGGGGATGGTTCTAAGGTTCTTTGGGTTTGCGTGTTGTCTTCTTGGCGATGAATCTTGCGTTTCTGTGTTGATTAAATGGTTTTTAAATTTCGGTGTTGAAACGGGGATTTCTTGAGTCTCAAAATCTGCCTGCGTACTGTTGTTCTGAAACATCCCGGAACCCCAAACACGCATTTTGAAACACCCGTACGCAGGCAATCTGACCCCCCTTCCCGTGTTCAACAAAACCAGCCATTTAATCCTCCCCGAAACGCAAGACTCCGCCAGGGGCCGGGCCCCGGCCCAAGAATCCAGAATCATCCCCAAAATTTTATATCCAGCAACTTTAACCGGCGGGTCCAACATGGGTGAGCTTTGCCAAAAAACTTTTTCAATATCCCCCCTAGAACTCCAAAAATGGACCTTTAGGTCCCTTTAATCTGTTTTTAATATCACACTACTTTTTTGACGTCATTTTCCCCACCCAGGATTTTCCACCGACCTTAAAATATGTTTTTGTTTTTCATTTTCCCGGTAAAATCTGTCGTGACTGATAAAACCCCCTGCGTGGGCCCCCCAGAACCCCTTTCAAAAAAGGGTCATTATGCTTATGTGTTTATTTTTTCCCTTGTGTCGGTATTTTTTTACCATTTTTCCACCCCAGCAGTGGGTCTTTTTTCTTTTCCTCTAGTAGTGAGGAAGATCCTCTATAAATAAGGAAGACCCTAGCTGTGACGATAATGGGGAAAACCCCCCTTATGTGAAATAATGTGGAAGACCGTATGGGGAGGAAGACCCTCTAGTAGTGAGGAAGATCCTTTTTTTAATGGGACTTCCTGACTATCCTCTAGTAGTGATGAAAAACCTGTGGGAGGTCGTTTCTTGTAATTTCCCCACCTTCTTTTCTCAGTCTGATTACCCGATTTTACTGTTTTTTGTCTTCCTGATGTTTGGGTATTTAAAAAGCTTCGGGGCGGAGCTTTCGCTTTTTTTTTTTCATTTTGTTTTTTTGTTGGGCCTTCCTCCTTATCTTTTGTGTACTCACCGGTTTTTGGTTGCAGGGGGCGAGTCATACTCCTGGCCCCCCCACTTCACTGATTGCTACTACTCCTCTCTCTCCCTGCTCCATGGCTTTATCCAAAACCCCGTCTTAAAACTATGTATGGTTTCCCGCCCACTATGTCCTTTTTTTAATTCCACTTCCTGACAACTCTATGGAAAAATACTTCATAACATCCCTTTTACTCATAAATCTTCAACTTCCAAATTTGACCCCCTTTTTTCTGTGTCCCCCCTCTGGAACATCCCTTTTCTCTGTCCACCCTTTTCTATTCCTCGCAGTATTTTATATGTCGTTATCATGTCTCCCCCAACCCTCCTTTTCCCCTGGGGTCGTCAGGCCGATTTCCTTTAAACCCTTTTTTCGTAGGACAATCCCCTTTGCTCTGGAACTAGTCTTGTTTTCAAAAACCCTTTCTTTCTCTAATTTCTTGACGTGCTTGACCGGGTGTGGGTTTTCCCAAACCCGGTGCTGCATCTCCGTATGGGCCTGACGTACACTGTTTAAAGTCTCGCATAATTCTAACTAAGGTGTCAAAACGCTTTCATTGGTTTTCCAGGCGCCCATTCTTTGGCCCCTTACTTGGTTTATTTGCGCCTCCCGTAGACGTTCTAAGGGATTATACTCATTAAAATCTCTTTCCCCTTTGGGGAGGTTTGCAATCTTTGATCCCCCAGCCTGTCTTTGTCTGCGGTCTTCCCTTTTTCCTTCCCCAAAAACCAAAGGGCCCGTTGCGGCCTGTCCAGATCCCTTTGTGGTTTTACCCAATTTATCTTCTTGAATTCTCCTTTTTAACTTACTTCCTCTTTTAACACCAATGAATCTATCCCCTTTCGTCATGGCTTAAAATACTAGAAACAGCCCCCACTCGTGGAACTCTGTTTCTTTAAAAACTGCAAAAAAACCCCTTTCGCGTTCTAAAAACTATGGGAAAAGCAGACATGGGGGAAATTCCTGTCCCAAAAAAAACAACGAAAGTGGCCCCCTCCCTGAAGGTGGCGGAAAAAGCATTGGCCCAAGGGAAATATGAAAATGGGTCTAAAATCCCCCCTCCCTAAAAATCTTTGGAAGACTGCTAAAAACACGATTGCCCAAAAAACTTGAATTCCCAAAAAAAATGCACAATCCCGGGAAAATGGGTTTAGGCAGGTCGCTCCTGCCCCCTCCAAAATACTGGATCACTATGGTATGATCTTGGTGTACTGGAAGAAAAAACCAAGGAAAAGCAGTGTAATATACACGAAATTTGCAAAATCATTTGACCCAAATGCGATCATGGTGTAATAGCACATGCTAAAAGGGATAAATTGGGGAAAATGTGGAGATGGATCTTCAACTTTTAACTAATCGAACACAAAAAGTAGTGGTCAACATATTTAACTCTGTTGTGAAAATGAAAAGCTCTGTTCCACAAGGCCCGTACTCCCCCCCTCCTGTTCCCCCTTCTCATATTGGGAAAAGACAGAGATGAATCCCCAGCACCGTGTCATCATTTTCGGGGGGGTGCTAGGATCTGCTGGGGCTGTCATCTATTGAGGACAGGGTGACCTCCCAAAAAGATTAAAACAATATGATGTTCAATGAAGACAAAAATTTTAACTTCTCCGTTATGGAAAACTTTTACCCATTCGTGCCTTTCCTTTTTTACTGTCTGGCCCTTTTGCTTTTTTACTAATCTCATGTGGGGAAAGTTTCAAAACCTTCTGTATGTGTGTGCATATGTTTGTTCATATATTCAAAATAAAGTAAGAAAAGGGGGACTGGTAAAATTTTTCGTGTTGAATAATATAATATTTTACAGCATCTTGGTTATTTGAGTATTATTTTAAATTATATGTTCAGATTACCAATATTTTTTAAGACATAATGAAAACCTCTCACACTCACCCAACTCGATCATCAGAATTATGTTTCACCTGAGTGAAATTAGTGATTTCCCAACAAACAGTCAGGATAACAGCAGCTTACAAATAAATCAGCAAAATTGTACATGATAAAAATATTTGGTGATAACATTCAGTTTCACATACCACAACAAAAAAATCAGCCCCTGCATACTCATAAAGCTCACTTTTAATGAATTAGAACAAACTCTTCAGTAGACTCTGTTAGGAAGGCTGGCAAACTCATTGAATTGCTGGTAACAGATTTCAAATTGAAATGGGTTTGGGGATGCAAACTGGTTAGAAAAATCCTGGGAAAAACACAAATCCCCCCCCCAAATAATTAATTTATTGTCTCACCTATTTCAGGGAACCATCCTGTAAATTAATAGTCAACCTCAACCGTGTAAGTCTTCATGATGATAAAAGAAGAAGCATACAATGTTGAAATAGAGATCAAAGGGAAAAAGCACAAACTGGTGTAACATCAAAACCCAAGCCTTTTTCGAGATATTGTTCCAATCTTCAAAAAGGAAAAAAAAAAAATCTTTGCATCTTATGAATGGCCATTTAATTTAGGAAAACCTCTTTGGGGGGGCTCCTTGTCCAAAAAGGGGCTATCGGCCCGAGGTGGACCTCTTGGTCTTCTTCCTCAGACCGAAAAATTTTACCCCCAATCCCCCCCCCTATCCCATCTTCCCCATCCCCCTTTTTTCCCCTTTCCTCCTCCTCCTCCTCATCCCCCCCTTATTCCCTTCCCTTTTTTACTCTGTGAGATTTCTCCACAGGCATTCTGGTTCCTGGGAAAGGGGGGAAGGGTACCGTTCCATCAATTCCGTTGAGGTTCTTGGCGGTGGTGTTTTTGCCGTGGAATCTGGATCGCCTGGGGATGCCCTGATCCACCCCCCGTCTCCCGGGGGGGGGGTTTTTGGTGTCTTTCTGGCGACGGGTGTATCTCTGGAGGCCACCTTTCGGTTTCCCGGGGGGTGGTGGCTGAAGGAGGTATCTTTGTGGCGGTGTCCGGCCGCCCTCTCTTTGCCCGCTGAAGTGGCTTGGTGGATGTGGGTTGCTACCCCGGATTGCTGGTTTACTGGCATGAAGTGTAGGGTATGGCACAGGTTTCATGCCTCATCTGCACTACTTGCGATGCTGAGGTCCTTTTGGGGCCCGGGGGGGTTTACCCCCCTTTCATTCCTCCAGGACTATTCCTCCACGCCCCCCCTTTTTTTTCTTTTTTTTTTTTTTTATTTCTTTTCTTTTTTTTTTTATTTAAAAAACAACAAAAAAAACATAACCTAATCATGAACACCCAACCCGTGAACTTACTACCCCCGGCCCCTTCCTGTTACTGCACCCTGTTCTGCCCTGCCTCAAATTTGGGCCACTCTTCAGACTCTTCCAATTCCCCCGTACCTCTTGCTGGTGCCGGTTCGTCACCTGCTTCAGGTTCCGGGGGTTTCCCCTGGCCCTTTTTATACGTCTGACCTCCTCTCTTCTCTGGCCATGCTTCCAGCTTCTTCCTCTACGGGGCGGCAATTTTCGGGTTGCTCGCCCGCCACGTCGGACCAACTCTGGTCCCACATCTAAACCCAAGACCCTTTTCATGATGATACCATTGCCTCATTCTCATTCAGCTCAGAAATGACCAGCTCGTCACCCTCCTTAAACACTATGTTTCCCCTACACAATGGACTAAGTTTTTTTAAATTCTTCTACTGTCTATCTTTCCGATCGATTTGGGAAGGCGCTCCTACGCCATGTGGGTAAAGATATCTCCCTTTTACGCTCTCAAAAAACGGCCACGCATCGTCACGGTCCCGAATGGGTCAAGCTCGCGATCTTTCTTTCGTTACGACCATCGATGCTATCCCCGTCACTATTGAAAAACATCATTCTCTCAATTTTTGTAGTGGTACTGTCATTTACCCCCTACCATTGTCCCAAAAAATTTCCAAACATGTGGTGGGAGCTCCGAGACCCCCATACTCAAAATTGACACTTTTGTCTTCCTGCCCATCCAATTTGCTCGCTTAACATTTGACTGCCGTGACCTTCCGCCCTCGGTCTACATTGGGGACACCGTTTACAAGTTCGAAACGTGATCCTACACCGCCAAAAGTAGAAACTGCAGGTGTTTTGGTCATCCGGCGAAATATTGAGGGCCATGGGAATCCCATCTTTGGGGCCGATCCTTCTTTAGTCTACCTCCTTCTTGCCTTAATTTTCGTGAGGTGCACCCATCACTCTCTCCGTTGTCAAGTTTACTTAAATGAGCATGAAATCCGTTGTTTCAAAGACGGAAGGCTTTCCATATGCCATGGCTGTTTTCATCTACGCCTTCAAGGAGACTTCCCTGTATTTCCTATTCTCGCGTTGCTAAACGTCCCCCCTTCTGGGGTCCCAACTCCCCGCAGCCCTTTTTGGTCACCCCATCCTCAGTCACCCCCGTTTCAAATTCTTTTGCTGTCCTGGGCTCCGGGTCCCTACCTCAGCACCCCATACTGTCCTCCCTCTTCCCTCTCACTGCACAGTTCTGTGTCTACACGCCCTCGTCCCAAAACCCCCACCTCACCGCTCCCTCCTTCTCAGAAGTCCATCAAAAAAAACCCCATTGTTAAACTCTCCTCTCACCCCCCCTTCCCTTCTCCATCATGCACATTTTCCTTCCAAGTTTTATCCCTAGTTTCTCACCTCCAACTAGTTCTGTTACGTGTGTAGAATTCATTCTCCTCCTCGTTCAATACCTTCACCCACTGTCCCCTCCCAAGTTTCTTCCTCCCACTGCCCCTTCCCAGGTCCTTCCCTCCTGTCCCCTCCCAAGCCCCTTTGTACTTTAGTACAGTCCATAGTCTCCCCAACTGTTGCTCACCCTCCTCCTCCTTCCACCTCTAATGTGGTCCCACATCCATTGTCCTCTGAAACACTAGAAGTTGTCACAGAATATATTACGGAGACTCAAACGTTGATGGACACTACTCCACCTCCGGTTCCTCCTCTTTCTAAAGTGTTAAAGGTCCTTGAAGGTGGGAAACCCCTGAATGACCACTCCCAGGCTTTGACATTAGTTTTTTCCCCTTTTTGTGTGGTTGGAAATTTTTTTATACTCCGATGAAATTTTAATTTCCTCCCTTTTTCCTATCAGGTAATTGAAATTTCTCATCTTTAACTTCATAGTCATTTGGCGACAGGATAATGTCAGATAGACATGCGTCTGTCAAGTTCTGTGGCACTCTCATAAAAATCATTTAGGTCTTCGACTTTCAGTCTGGTTAGCGGCTCGCTTAAAACTGAGTCATACTGTGACTTAAGTAGCTCACTCATTTCCTTGCTGTCATCTGTGTAGGACCCATCCCGTTTAAGTAGGGGCCCAATTGAAGAGGCTAATAATTTACCATGTGATGAGATCAAGAAGATCGAAGTGATAAGCCACAGTACGGGTAGGGGTTGAGCTCGCGGAGAGGGAGTGGTAAAACTCCAGACCGACGCTTTAGCCACTGAACCAGCTGGCTACAATAAGATTCATCCAACTAGGTATATTTATACACCATAGGAAGGTTAGCATTATGCACCACTGTGACCCCAAATAAACGTTTTTACAGATTAATCTCCCGCCAAACTCTAGCTCAAGTCCCTTCAAAGCCGTCATCATGACTCAAGAAATCGTAATGACACGAATGCAAACCGTGTTTTTGCATTCGTAAGAAATCGTAATGACACGATTGCAATCGTGTATTTACGATTTCTTGAATCATGATGCCGATTTTGGGGACTTGGGCTAAGTTTGCGGTACATGTGGCCTATGCCACACTGTGACCACAGGAACATGAATAAAGTACTGAAAAGAACCATTAAATTCTAAACGCAATTTGCATTTGTTTTTAATGTATCACAATAAAATGTTCATACTTCAATACGTTGTCTTCTGTTTACATCGTTTACGCCTATTTTAATTTGTTTCGTCCTTGAATATCACGGTTAAAGGTCTCAGAAGATTACAGATAGTCTTAACTTATATGAAATTTTACGAGGAATAAAAAAAAGCATATCATATTTGGTATTATTATGAAAAGTACAGAAATTTATTAAGTTCGAAACTAGTCGCTTGACGTATATGCAAAAAGCAAAATTGCGTCATATTAAACACGCCCAGGATGCCAAATGTCTACGCAAAATTTAACCTTCCTTTAGGCATGTCCCGGGCCTGAAGAATAAACTCGTCCACCTCAAAATTCCATGGGTCTTATAGCCAGTAACTGTATTAATAATGTGGTGAGGATGCAAATAGCTGAAAGAATGATCGTACTTTATATTCAGCATTTCCTAGCTAAGAATGTATTCATTTATTTATTGTTAGTTAATATTTTCTAGCTGCTCTTATTTATAGAGCTAGTATTATCAACATTGCAACTATTAATTATCCACTAAGGGAACTTTTACGGGGTTGACTGAATACTTTTCTGTCTTCATCCCGTTTAGACTTTATTTCGACCATAACATCTTAATGCCTCATTAGAAAGACTTCAAATTTTCAACGCATTTGTATAGTAACCAGGGCAAGATTAATAGAACATTTGGAATGTGCAAGTACCCGAATTTTTCCAATAACTTTCAAAATACTCTGTTGCTTGAGGTTAAATGTGTCTCCTAATTCGACGAGTGAAATTCCTGTGTTAGTTTGCACCTCCACCAAATTATGTGTAGAATAGTGGAATTTTTTTTTCAAATAAATCACGTTATATATAATTTTGTTTATCTCTTCTGATTGACTTAATATTTAATACCTAATGCGTCTTATAGCCGGGATTGTGATCATTAGGTTTATGTTCTGTGCAGACAAATATGGCGTTGTAGTAAATTTAATTATTAAAATCGGAATCACTGTAGTCTGATCACTACAGAATGTCTCTTCTTAACTCTTGGGTTTCTTTTCACTAAATACAGAATGTTTTCTTATCAACATTAAAATATTAATCCTATACTTTCCAAAATAGTGACACAATAAAATTAAATGTTTTTGGGGCAAATTCAAAAAGTTCATAATTTTTTTTAAACTTGAGGGGTTAAAAGTTCTCCCAATTCGACAGTGAAATT
>WNWK01026055.1:0-27840 GCA_009830355.1 Cherax destructor
GCAGTGTATTCAAGATTTAAAAACAGTTCTGTCCCGTCAGGTTGTAACTCAACAGGAAATTCGTTTTGCCGGGGGTCCCAGTCTCTGAGTTTGTATCATTATTTTATTCCCAGAGATTTTTTTCGTGTGGTTGTGTGTGTGTGTTTTTTATCACCCAATTGTTTTGCATGATTCAGCTACTGGCCCCGCCTCTTCGTTCCCCCTACTGGGTTCTGCTCTCCTGCTCCATGAGTTTTTCCCCTTTTCAAAAAAATGTAGGGTTTTCCCCCCCCCACTATATCGTTCGCAGACTTTTCCCCCTTTCCCCAACTACTCTATGGCTGAAAAATGCTTCCAACATCCCTTTGACTCACTAGTCTTCAGCTTCCATTTTTTCCCCCTTTTTTTTGTTTCCCCCTCTAACATCCTTTTACTTTCTACCTTGCCCCCATTCCCCCAGTATTTTGTATGTCGTTATCATGTCCCCTCTAACCCTCCTGTCCTCCAGTTTTTTAGTCTATTTCCCTAAACCCCTTTTTTCTGGGGCGCCCCCCGAGTTGGGAACAAAACCCTTTTCGAAAACCCTTTTTCACTTTCTCAAATTTCTTGACTTTGACCAGGTGTGGGTTCCAGACTGGGGCATACCGAGGGCCGGCGTAAACGGTGCAGTGTCTTGAACGATTCCTTGTTAAGGTAACGGAACGCTAATCTTAGGTTTGCCAGTCCCCATGCTGCCGCGGGTTTTCGGGGTTATGTGTTTTTCCCCGGGCGTGTTGGCGTTATACTCACCCCAAGGTCTTTCTCCGTGGGGTTTGGGGCCTTTGTCCACCCCGGGGTGTACTCGTCAGCGGTCTTCTTTGCCTTCTCCGATCTTCATGACTTTGCATTTGTGGGTTAAATTCGAGAAGCCAGTTGCTAGCCCCCCTGTCAAGCTTGTCCAGGTCTTTTTGAAGTCCTGTTTTGGGCTTCATCCGATGTGATTCCCCTCTTTAAATTTCCCTCATCTGCGAAACAGAACACTTCTGAGTCCCATCCGTCCGTCATGTCATTCCCCTACCAAGAACACTGGCCCCAGGACGCCCCTGCTTTTCTGTCACATTTCCCCTTTTAAATTTATCAACCTTTATAATTTTAATTTTTGATGATGGACCAAAAAATAAAAAAAAATTTTTATAGTGTTTTCCCGTTTAAAACACAGGAAAAATAACTTTTAGATAGTGCCCCTGATGATGGGACACAGGAAAAATAACTTTTGGATGATAGTGCCCCCGATGGGGAAAACACAGGTAAAAGTAACTTTTGATAGGTTCCTTGATGAAGCACTACAGTAAAGTAACTTTTAGGGAGATAGTGCCCCGATGAGGGGGACTACAGGTAAAGTAATTTTTTAAAGATAGTGTTCTTGATGAGGAGCACTACGGGGAAGTAACTTTTTTGATAGTGTTCCTGATGAGGGGAAAACTACAGGAAAAATAACTTTAGATAGGGGGCTCCTGATAGGAAATACAGGTAAAATAATTTTTTTTAAAAAAGGATAGGGGGCCTTTTTTTGAATGCAGAAACACTACAGGTAAAAGAACTTTTTTGATAGTGTTCTTGATGTTTTAGACTCAGGAAAAATAACTTTTAGATAGTGTTCCTGATGATGGAGACTACAGGAAAAATAACTTTTAGTTAGTTTCCCCGAGATGAACATTACAGGTAAAAAACTTTTAGATAGAAGTGCTCCATGATGGACACTACAGGAAAAAATATTTTTAGATAGTGTCTCTGATGATGGAACACTACAAAAGTAAATTTTTTGATAAATTTTTTCCCCGATTGAAGACTACGGAAAAGTAATTTTTTGATAGATAGTTTTCCTGATGAGGGGGCACTACAGGAAAAATAATTTTTTGATAATTTGTCCCTGATGATGGACACTCAGGTAAAAGAACTTTTAGATAGATAGTGCCCCCCGATGATGGGCACTACGAAAAGTAATTTTAGATATGCCCTGATGATGAGCACTACAGGTAAAAGTACTTTTAGACAGATGGGGCCTGATGATAAGACTACATGTAAAATAATTTTTTAAAAAGTTTTCCTGATGATGGAGAACTACAGGAAAAAAAACTTTTAGTAGATTTTCCCCTGATGGGAGCACTAAAGGTAAAAGAATTTTTTGATAGTTTGTTTCCCGATGATGAACACTCAGGTAAAATAACTTTGATAGTGCCCCTGATGGGGAGCACTACAGGAAAAGTAACTTTTGATAGATGTGCTCCTGATGAGGGGGACTACGGTAAAGAAAAATTTAGATAGTGCCCCCGATGATGGAGCACTCAGGTAAATGTAACTTTGTGATAGTGCCCCTGATGAGGGAAAAACTACAGTTAAAGTAATTTTAGATAGTGGGGTTTTCCCGATGAAAGACACAGGTAAAGTAATTTTTTGGAAGTGTTCTTGATGATGGAGCATAAGGAAAAATAATTTTTTGATAGATAGTGTTCCTGATGATGGAACCCTACAGTAAAAAAATTTTTGATAGATAGTGCCCCGGGGGTTTTAACACTACAGGAAAAAATAACTTTTTTAAAAGTTTTCCTGATGATGGAAACTACAGGAAAATTAACTTTTAGATGGGTGTTCCTGATAGGAACACTACAGGTAAAAGTAATTTTAATTTTTGTGATGGGGCAAAAGGGAAAAAATAAATTTAGATAATAATGTTGATATGGAGACAAGGGGAATAATTTAATGTTTTCCCTGATAGGAACACACGGGGAAAAAAAACTTTTAGATAATAGTGTTCCCCGATGTAAACAAAGGGAAAAAATTTTAATAATAGGTTCCGATGTGGAGACTACAGGAAAAAATAATTTTTTTTAAAAATTGTGTTCCTAAATGGAACACACAGGTAAAAAGTTTAATAATAGTCCGATGTGGAAACTACGAAAAAGTAACTTTTAAAAAGTTTCCTATAGGAACACACAATTTAATTTTAATAAAGTTTTCCGATGATGGCACATAAAAAAAACAGAATTTTCCTGTAGGGGAAAACCCACGGTAAAAGTAATTTTAATGTTTCCTATATGGAGCACACGGTAAAATAACTTTTAAAAAAGATATGTCTGTATGGACATACGGAAAAAAAACTTTTAATAATAGTACCGATGTGAAGACTAAGGTAAAAAATTTTAATGTTTCCATATGGAATCCCCCGGTAAAGAAATTTTAATAATATTTTCCGATGTGGAACCTACATAAAAAAATTTTAGATATGTTTTTGGATAACATACAGGTAAAAGAATTTTTGTAATGTTCCTATAGGAGCACTACGGGGAAAAAAAGTTTTAATAGGGGTTTTTCCGATGTGGAACCATACAGGTAAAAGTAATTTTAGATAATAGGGGTTTTTCCGATGTGAAGACTACAGGTAAAAGTAACTTTTAATAATAGTGCCGATGTTTGGGACTACAGGGGAAAAGTAATTTTAGTAATAGGGGTTTTTCCGATGTGAAGCACTACGGTAAGAACTTTTGTAGTTTCAAAAACATAAGGTTGGGGGTCGCCTGGAGGTAAAAAATTTTTAGTAAAGAAGATGTAAAGAAATCCCCAGAGAGAAAAGGGGTTGTTTAATAATTTAAAATTTCTGGGGAATTTTCCAAAAAAAGGTAAAGCAGCCAATGTCGGGGGAATTTTACCCTAATAAGCAGCAGCCAATGTCTGGGTAATGTTTACCATAAAAATAAGCAGCAGCCAATGTCTGGGAAAATTTTTCCATACATAAGGTAAGGGAAACCAATGTCTGGAAAAGTTTACCATACATGGAAGCAGCCAAGTCTGGGTTGTTTACCATACATAAGGTAAGCACAGCAATGTCTGGGTAATGTTTACCAAACATAAGGTAGCAGCAGCCAATGTCTGGGTAATGTTTACCATACATAAGGGGCAGCAATGTCGGGGGTAATGTTTACCATACAAAGGTGCAGCAAATGTCTGGGTAATGTTTACCATACATAAGGTAAGCAGCAGCCAATGTCTGGGTAATGTTTACCATACATAAGGTAAGCACAGCCAATGTCTGGGTAATGTTTACCATACATAAGGTAAGCAGCGCCAATGTCTGGGTAATGTTTCCCATACATAAGGTAAGCGCAGCCAATTTTGCGGTAATGTTTACCATACAAAGGGTGAAACAGCCAATGTCGGGGGTAATGTTTACCATACATAAGGTAAGAACGAATGTCTGGGTAATGTTTCCCATACATAAGGTAAGCAGCACCCAATGTCTGGGTAATGTTTACCATACAAAAGGTAAGCAGCAGCCAATGTCTGGGTAATGTTTACCATACATAAGGTAAGCAGCACCAATGTCTGGGTAATGTTTACCATACATAAGGTAAGCAGCGCAATGTCTGGGTAATGTTTACCATACATAAGGTAAGCAGAGCCAATGTCTTTCACTCAACATCTTCACATTTCTCTATAGGTTGTCTTTTAAAAAATCTTAACCAAATTTATTTAACACTTTGGGAAAGTATTAATCTTAAAATTTTATGGCTAATAAACCTATTATAAATTTTAATGCTAAAAAAATTATTTTTGAAACTCCCTGGAATAAATTTTAGAAATTACGAAAGAATAATAATTTTGGATATTGTTTTAGATTTTTTTGATTTGTAAAAAGACAAGAATAACTACAACATTTAGAGGGTGATGTTTGTAGACAAGTGCAGCTTGAGTGTCACACTTCACCTCTGATACACAAGTGCAGCGGTGCCACACTTCACCTCTGATACACAAGTGCAGCTTGAGTGTCACCCACCTCTGATACACAAGTGCGCAGGTGCACACTTCCCCTTTCTGATACACAAGTGCAGCTTAGTGCCACACTTCACCCTCTGATACAAAGTCAGCTTGAGTGCCACACTTCACCTCTGATACACAAGTGCGGCTTGAGTGTCACACTTCACCTCTGATACACAAGTGCAGCTTGAGTGTCACACTTCACCTCTGTTACACAAGTGCAGCTTAGTGCCACACTTCACCTCTGATACACAAGTCGGCGGTGCCACACTTCACCTCTGATACACAAGTGCAGCGGTGTCACACTTCACCTCTGATAAAAGTGCAGCTTAGTGTCCACTCACTCTGATACAAGTGCAGCTTAGTGTACATTTACCTCTGATACACAAGTGCAGCTTGAGTGACACTTCACCTCTGATACACAAGTCAGCATGTCACTCACCCTGACACAAGTGCAGCTAGTGTACACTTCACCTCTGATACACAAGTGCAGCGAGTGTCACACTTCACCTCTGTTACAAAAGATTAGGCCATTCACCTCTGATACACAGTCAGCAGTGACACCCCTCTGATACACAAGTGCAGCTTGAGTGTCACACTTCACCTCTGATACACAAGTCAGCTTGGTGCACACTTCACCTCTGATACACAAGTGCAGCTTAGTGCCACACTTCACCTCTGATAAAAGTGCAGCTTGAGTGCCCCCTTCACCTCTGATACACAAGTGCAGCTTTGAGTGCCACACTTCATCTCTTGATAACAAGTGCAGCTTGAGGTGACACTTCACCTCTGATACACAAGTGCAGCTTAAGTGTCACACTTCACCTCTGATACAAAGTGCGCTTGAGTGCCACACCCACCTCTGATACACAAGTGCAGCAGTGCCACACTTCACCTCTGATACCACAAAGTGCAGGATTGAATTCCCCTTTTAGAAATAGTGGTTGATTGTCTTTCCCTTTTTGAAAACAAAAGGATGCAGCTGTAGTCCAACATTCCCTCTGATCAAAATGCCAAGCCTTGGGGCCACCTCACCTCTTTAAAACTTAAAATTAGTTTCATGTGTCTGTCTACCATTGCTTGTTTTGTAAAGGGGAATAAGTATAGATGACAGAGAAAGAAAGTGACCCTGGGAGAGAACAAAAAAATACCAACATGGGAGACATGAATACCAACATGGGGAGACAAATGTTTGAAAGTTGTGCTGGGAAGTTTGGAGTTCTTGGAACCTTTATCATATGATCATTACAATAACATAAAAGAACACATATGAACATATAAGAACGAAAACAAAAGACAAAATAAAACAGTAGAGCAAGATTATTGTAACATAATAAGCGACAACGTACAAGAACTGTTGTTACTAAGACCAAGTCATAAGTAAGCATAATATTAACATATTAAAATGAAAAATTTCGGGACAAAGTCAAACATACAGAACACATGAAAAAATCGGTTTGGTTAACATTTTTTCGTACAATATCGACGATTTGCAGTCACGCGCCTAAAACATGTGACTGACCATCACAGAGTTTGATATAACGGAAATTTATACCATACTCACTTCTCGATTATTTGACCATAAAAATGTTTACATCTTTGTGGTTATAAAACCTTCAACATGAGGGTGCATGATTGAAAAATGAATGAAACTGCACACGTTTTAGGTTTGGATAGTATGAAGAAGGGCAGTATTCACAAAAACAACCAGTAAAGGTTTATGCTGAAGACATCACTTCAATATATTTGTGAGACATCACTGTTGTCACTGTGGACATCACTGTTGTCACTGTGGACATCACTGTTGTCACTGTGGGACATCACTGTTGTCACTGTGGGACATCACTGTTGTCACTGTGGACATCACTGTTGTCACTGTGGACATCACTGTTGTCACTGTGGACATCACTGTTGTCACTGTGGACATCACTGTTGTCACGTGGGACATCACTTTTACTGAGAATCAGTTGTCACTGTGGGACATCACTGTTGTCACTGTGGGACATCACTGTTGTCACTGTGGACATCACTGTTGTCACTGTGGACATCACTGTTGTCACTGTGGGACATCACTGTTGTCACTGTGAGACATCACTGTTGTCACTGTGGGACATCACTGTTGTCACTGTGGGACATCACTGGCACTGTGGACATCACTGTTGTCACTGAGACATCACTGTTGTCACTGTGGACATCACTGTTGTCCTGTGGACATCACTGTTGTCACTGTGGACATCACTGTTGTCACTGAGACATCACTGTTGTCACTGTGGACATCACTGTTGTCACTGTGGACATCACTTGTCACGTGAGACATCACTGTTGTCACTGGGACATCACTGTGTCACTGTGGACATCACTGTGCTGGCATCACTTTGTCATGGACATCACTGTTGTCACTGTGGGACATCACTGTTGTCACTGAGACATCACTGTTGTCACTGTGGGACATCACTGTTGTCACTGTGAGACATCACTGTTGTCACTGAGACATCACTGTTGTCACTGTGAGACATCACTGTTGTCACTGTGGGACATCACTGTTGTCACTGTGGGACATCACTGTTGTCACTGTGGGATATCACTGTAGGACATCACTGTTGTCACTGAGACATCACTGTTGTCACTGTGGGACATCACTGTTGTCACTGTGGGACATCACTGTTGTCACTGAGACATCACTGTTGTCACTGTGGACATCACTGTTGTCACTGTGAGACATCACTGTTGTCACTGTGGGATATCACTGTTGTCACTGTGACTCATGTTGTCACTAACATCACTGTTCACTGGCATCACTTTCATAGTCACTGCATGGCTGTGATCACTTTCACTAAATCACTGTTGTCACTGAGAATCACTCTTCACTGTACATCACTGTTCACTTGGAATAGTTGTCATGAAATCACTTGACTGTGAGACATCACTGTTGTCACTTGGACATCACTTCATGTGGACATCTTGATGTATACTGTTTACTACTTGATGGATCATGTCACTCTATATATTAGTCATTTGTATGTGACACTTTTTACTGTGAGTTCACTTATTCACTATCACTTTCACTGTGTACTGTTGTACCACTTACATCTTAACACATGTTATTGAAAATTTCATAAGTTGTCATGGAACATCACTGTGTCATGACATAACTTCCGTGCATCACTTGACAGTATACTCCGACATCACTGAATCTGTGAGATATCACTGTTTCACTGAGTCATGCACTAGACCTCCCTGGCATCACTCACGTAACTCAGGTCATGAATCAGGTACGGGCACACTTACCTCGGGTCATGCTCACGGGTATCTGTCAACATCATTGGGAACTTCTCCACAAGTTGTCATGTGACATCAGCTTTTCACTTCGAGGTATCACACGTCAGAACCTCCCAAGTGTACATCACTAGAACTCCTGAAGGTACATCTGCTCACTGAAGCTACACTGTGATACTGTGTGGACATCACTCTGGTCATGTTATATCATCTGTATGTCATGTATCACTTTTCATTGATATCACTTTTCACTTGGACGGTCACTGTTAACACTATGAGACATACTATTGTTGTATGACTCATGTATGTACTACGTAGAATCATGTATTCATGAGACATCACTGTGTAGTGTTGAAACTCACCCCCCGGAGGTCATGACACTCAGAACCTCCCGAGGTCATGACACTCAGAACCTCCCGAAGGTCAGACACTCAAACCTCCCGAGGTCATGACCTCAGAACTCCCGAGGTCATGACACTCAGACCTCCTGAAGGTCACTGGACACTCAGAACCTCCCGAGGTCATGACACTCAGAACCTCCCGAAGGTCATGCACTCACAACCTCCTCGAGGTCATGACACTCAGAACCTCCCGAAGGTCATGCACTCAGAACCTCCAGAAGGTCATGACACTCAGAACCTCCTGAAGGTCATGCCACTCAGAACCTCCCTGAAGGTCATGACACTCAAACCTCCTGAAGGTCATGCACTCACAACCTCCCGAGGTCATGACACTCACAACCTCCCGAATGGTCATGCCACACTCCTGGAGGTCATGACACTCACACTGGAGGTCATGACACTCAGAACCTCCCGGAGGTCATGCACTCAAACATCCTGGAGGTCATGCACTCAACTCCTGAGGTCATGCCTCAACTCCTGGAGGTCATGACACTCACAACCTCCTGGAGGTCATGACCACTCACAACCTCCTGGAGGTCATGCACTCACTCTGAGGTATGCACTCACCATCCTGAGGTATGTAGCTCCAACTCTGGAGGTCATGCACTCCAACTCCTGGAGGAACACTCAATCCTGGAGGTCATGCACTCAACTCCTGGAGTCATACACTCACAACTCTGGGTCATGCCTCAACATCTGGGTCAGCTCCAACATCCTGGAGGTCATGCACTCACAACCTCCTGAGGTCATGCCACTCACAACATCCTGGAGGTCATGCCACTCAACATCCTGGAGGTCATGCACTCAAACCTCCTGGAGGTCATGACACTCAGCAACACTCCATGGAGGTCTGCACTCACACTGAGTATCACTCAACATCTGGAGGTCATGCACTCAACATCCTGGAGGTCATGCTACTCAACATCCTGGAGGTCATGCACTCACAACATCCTGGAGGTCATGCACTCACAACTCCTGGAGGTCATGACACTCAACAACATCCTGGAGGTCATGCACTCCAACATCCTGGAGGTCATGCACTCACAACATCCTGGAGGTCATGCACACTCACAACTATCCTGGAGGTCATGCCACTCACAACATCCTGGAGGTCATGCACTCACAACTCCTGGAGGTCATGCACTCACAACATCTATGAGGTCATGCCACTCACAACATCCTGGAGGTCATGCACTCACAACATCCTGGAGGTCATGCCACTCACACAACCTCCTGGAGGTCATGCCACTCACAACTTCCTGGAGGTCATGCCACTCAACATCCTGGAGGTCCATGCACTCCACAACTCCTGGAGGTCGTATGGTCACTCACAACATCCTGGAGGTCATGCACTCAACTCTGGAGGTCATGCCACTCAACATCTGGAGGTCATGCCACTCACAACATCCTGGAGGTCATGCCACTCAACATCCTGGAGGTCATGCACTCAACATCCTGGAGGTCATGCACTCCACACATCCTGGAGGTCATGCCACTCACAACATCCTGGAGGTCATGAACTTGATCATACTCACATTGGAGTATGACACTCCACATATGGAGTCATGCCACTCAACATCCTGGAGGTCATGCCACTCACATCTGGATTTCATGACTCACAACTCCTGGAGGTCATGCCACTCACAACATCCTGGAGGTCATGCCACTCACAACATCCTGAGGTCATGCACTCACAACATCCTGGAGGTCATGCACTCACAACTCTGAGGTCATGCATCACTCCTAACATCCTGGAGGTCATGCCACTCACAACATCCTGGAGGTCATGCACTCACAACATCCTGGAGGTCATGACACTTACAACATCCTGGAGGTCATGCCACATTTCATAGCATCACTTAGAGTCATGCCACTCAACATCTTAGGTCATCACTCAAACACTGGAGGTCATGCCACGAACATCTGAGGTCATGTACTAAATTATACTTCAAACATTGAGTTCATGCTAACAGAGGTCATGCTACACAACATCTGAGGTCATGACTAACATCCGAGGTCATACTCAACATCTGGAGATTCATGCACTAAACTGGAGGTCACACAACATCCAGGTGAATCATCAAGTCAAAATAACATTGAATTATTAAAATATACTCGTTCATACATCATAATACTTGACAATATGAAGAATATGGCGAAATTACTAGGCAAAACCAACAATTTTTTTTTTGCGAAGAGATAATATATTTTACTCGTATATTCGTCCCAGCAAGTTTTTATTTCGTGTATGTGACGGTGAATGTTTTCCCTGTCATTATAGAGATGAGAGAAGTGATGTTGTGGCTTATAATGTGGAATGTGTGTGCACATGTTTCATGCAGGGTTGTGTATGTGTGCGTGTTATATATTAGTTACTGTTGATAAGGTGTCGAAAATTCACTTGCGTCTTGGTTTGTGTATTTTTGGTTGCAAGGGTCGAATCACAGTTCCTGGAGCCGCCTCTTCGCTGAGGCCCCTTCTCTTTGCTGTGTGTGTGTTTGTGCGTGTTTGTGAGTGTGTGTGTGTGTTTGTGTTTATGTTATATTTAATCCAGATTAAAAATTACTAATTATAATTAATTAATTATTATTTGCGACCACTGTCAGCCTCAGAGTTATCTCTGAGTTACCAGACCTTGCCACGTGGAGGCCAGTGGTTCGTCTTATACAAGCTCGATAACTATTTAGTAGTCCATTGTACACAATCTTAAACAACAATCACAGGATTGCTCATTATGCCAGGTGGTTTTATGGATTGATGACACACCACGTCAGTTGTGAATGGATATATAACGCGTTTAGCTGTTAGTGTACCATACAGCGACAGGCGCACAAGATTACGGGATAACATAAGGAGAGGTTAAAGGGTATTAGTAGAAATTAGAAATTTAGATCGGAATGGCATAGAAGATTCCCAAGTAAGGCATATTAACCAACACTATAGTAGACAATATTTAGGAAGAGATACTTCTGAGTACCTCGGCAGAATATTCGAGTACCCCACAGCAGGATATTTAAATGGACAAAGAGCACATTCCATTCCTTTCTTTGACGTTAATATGCTTACAACCCCCTGGAGCTCATGCCACTCACAGCCTCCTGCAGGTGTGTGTGTGTGCCTGCTTGTGTATGTATGTTCCTGCTTGTGTATGTATGTGTCTGCTTGAGTATGTGTCTGCCTGTGTGTATGCCTTCTTTGTGAGTGTTAGCAAAGGCTTGCAAAGGCACTTGTTGATTGATACTAAGCCTGTTGTGTATGGTGTGTGAGTGCACGACCACTGTCAGCCTCAGAGTTATCAGACCTTGCCACGTGGAGGCCAGTGGTTCGTCTTTAAGGTCCACCCCCCTCACCTTCCCCAGGTTCATGTGTCCAGGAATCCATCCGTGGGCCCCGATGTCTCCCTTCCGCCACTTCCTAAGGTCAGCCTCGCCTCTTTGTGTTCTCACCTCTGCCTTCCAGCCACAGCCTTTCCCAGGTTCATGTATCCAGGAATCCATCCGTCCGCCACCGGATGTTTTCCCTTCCTCACTTCCCCAAGGTCAGCCTCACCAACCTGTATTCTTGCCTTCCCCAGGTTCATGTATCCAGGAATCCATCCGTTCGCTCCCGGATGTCTTCCCTTCCCCACGTCCCCAAGGTCAACCTCAACAACAACCTTCCCCAAGTTCATGTATCCAGGAATCCATCCGTTCGCTCCCAGATGTCTCCCCTTCCCCACTTACCTAAGGTCGGTGGTGCCTTCCCCGGATCAGTGTCTCCAGGAGTCCACTTGTATCACCTCAGGTGGACTCCCTTCCCAACTTCCCCAAAGTCAGCGGTATTCTTGCCTTCCCCAGGTTCATGTATCCAGGAATCCATCCGTCCGCCGCCGGATGTCTCCCCTTCCCTATTTACCCAAGGTTAGCCTCAACTGCTAGTATTCATGCTTTCCCCAGTTCATGTATCCAGGAATCCATCCGTCTACCGCCGAATGTCTCCCCTTCCCCACTTACCCAAGGTCAGCCTCAACTGCTGGTATTCATGCCTTCCCCAGGTTCATGTATCCAGGAATCCATCCGTTCGCTCCCGGATGTCTCCCCTTCCCCACTTACCTAAGGTCAGCCTCAACAACAACCTTCCCCAAGTTCATGTATCCAGGAATCCATCCGTTCGCTCCCGGATGTCTCCCCTTCCCCACTTCCTCAGAGTCAGCGGTTGCCACCCCCAGTGACCTTGCTGGGTGGAAACTTGGTCTTGTCTAGCTGGTTTACGGCAGTGACTGTCTAGGTGGGTGGAATTACTGGAGGGGACACACAGAAAACTGTGTCCAGTAATTACACCCACCAAGACAGCCACGACCGTACACCAGCTAGACGAGACCAAGCTGCCACACAGCTCAGCCACCGAGGAGAGGCTACTCTAAGAAAATTTTGGACTTCTATTTATGTTGCATTATGTTTCTATAGTAAATACATCATTCTCAATTATTTTGTTAAATAAGTGTGTTTGTGAATGTTTTATTGTAAGAATATTAGTGTCTGTGTCTATCTCTTTGTTTTCCTCTGTGAAAAAAGCTGTACGTGTTAATTAGTTTTCGTTTTTGTTATTTATAGTTTGTATTTTCATCTTGTGCAAACATCCACAGGTGTATACACTCACATTTTTTTCAACCACATTTACGTATCTCCACTTATGCAACCTAAACATACACCACGCATTCAATTATCTTTGTCACACATACGTACACATAAATGTAAATCAGTGGTAAAATATACCGACATGTGTGAATAAGACATTAAGTGAAGTCTGGTATTTACTGACAAGACGTTTCGTCCACCAGGATTTTATCAATCTATCAGAGATTTATAAAGTCTACCAGGACTGTATTTACCAGTCAGGAATTCATAAAATCTACCAGTATTTTATCAATCACAGATTGATAGTATGATAGAACGAAGTCCTATCTCCCGCCTCACTATTGAGAAACAACTCAATTTTGAAATTAGTTCTACAATCGTATGTTCACTGCAGAGTGATCTGAAAGCTGCGTTGCTTTCAGCACAACACTGAATGAATCTACAGACATTCAACATATGCCTCAGCTGGTTATATTTGCTCGCTATGTTACAAACGATGGAAATGTAAAAGAAGAATTCTTAGACCTGATAAGTTTAAAGAAAACCACAGAAGGTATTAACATCTAAAATGCTCTTAACAAAGCTTTATTAAATGCTCAACTACCATTACATAAACGTGTTAGTATTGCAACAGACGATTTATCAGCTGTAGTGATCAACAGACCGAGCACCAGCTGTGGTGATCAACAGACGGAGCACCAGCTGTGGTGATCAACAGACGGAGCACCAGCTGTGATCAACAGACGGAGCACCAGCTGTGGTGATCAACACACGTAGTACCAGCTGTGGTGATCAACAGACGGAGCACCAGCTGTGGTGATCAACAGACGGAGCACCAGCTGTGGTGATCAACAGACGGAGCACCAGCTGTGGTGATCAACATACAGAGCCCCAGCTGTGGTGATCAGACAGACGGTGATCAACAGGGAGCACCAGCTGTGGTGATCAACAGACGGAGCACCAGCTGTGGTGATCAACAGACGGAGCACCAGCTGTGGTGATCAACAGACGGAGCACCAGCTGTGGTGATCAACAGACGGAGCACCAGCTGTGGTGATCAACATACAGAGCACCAGCTGTGGTGATCAACAGACGGAGCACCAGCTGTGGTGATCAACAGACGGAGCACCAGCTGTGGTGATCAACAGACGGAGCACCAGCTGTGATCAACAGACGGAGCACCAGCTGTGGTGATCAACACACGTAGTACCAGCTGTGGTGATCAACAGACGGAGCACCAGCTGTGGTGATCAACAGACGGGGCACCAGCTGTGGTGATCAACAGACGGAGCACCAGCTGTGGTGATCAACAGACGGAGCACCAGCTGTGGTGATCAACAGACGGAGCACCAGCTGTGGTGATCAACAGACGGAGCACCAGCTGTGGTGATCAACAGACGGAGCACCAGCTGTGGTGATCAACAGACGGAGCACCAGCTGTGGTGATCAACAGACGGAGCACCAGCTGTGATCAACAGACGGAGCACCAGCTGTGGTGATCAACACACGTAGTACCAGCTGTGATCAACAGACGGAGCACCAGCTGTGGTGATCAACAGACGGGGCACCAGCTGTGGTGATCAACAGACGGAGCACCAGCTGTGGTGATCAACAGACGGAGCACCAGCTGTGGTGATCAACAGACGGAGCACCAGCTGTGGTAGATCAAAATACTGGCCTAGTTGGACAATTGTCACATGCTCTCAACTATGCTAAATGTATCTGTATTCAATGCATCATCCACCTTGAGTATTTAGTAAGTAAACACTTCAAGCTCAACATAATTGTGAATTTCATTGTGACAAGTGCGAGAACACACAAGTGTGAGAACACACAAGTGTGAGAACACACAAGTGCGAGAACACACAAGTGCGAGAACACACAAGTGCGAGAACACACAAGTGCGAGAACACATAAGTGTTCTCAAGGAAATCTGGCAACAAAGAAATCTGATCACTTTCCCGACCTTAAATTAGGAATAACTACTTTTCCTGATGTTGAAATTAAAGACAGTAAACTGAGACAATACGAAGGAAACTTAGAAACACTTTATAATGATCTTGAGAACAGGATTGAGAAACTAAAAAAGTTAAAGCCATGTTTTCAATTTCTTGTGAATTCTTTAGTGATTTATGTCATCAACGATGAATGTCCTGTTGTTGTACCTTTAGTGATTGATGTCATCAACGATGGATGTCCTGTTGTTGCACCTTTAGTGATTGATGTCATCAACGATGAATGTCCTGTTGTTGCACTTTTAGTGATTGATGTCATCAACGATGAATGTCCTGTTGTTGTACCTTTAGTGATTGATGTCATCAACGATGAATGTCCTGTTGTTGTACCTTTAGTGATTGATGTCATCAACGATGGATGTCCTGTTGTTGCACTTTAGTGATTGATGTCATCAACGATGAATGTCCCGTTGTTGCACCTTTAGTGATTGATGTCATCAACGATGGATGTCCTGTTGTTGCATCTTTAGTGATTGATGTCATCAAGGCTTGATGGATTTATTTATCATGTTGTTGTCACCTTTAGTGATTGATGTCATCAACGATGGATGTGCTGTTGTTGCAACTTTTGCCTGATGTTGCTTCACTAGACACAGAGCTTATTGAGCTGCAGGAAGATGGTGAGTTTGAGTGTACTAAAAGCATTTGCTTTGAACAAATCCAGAAGTGTCGCTTCACAAACGGCTTCATAACTCCTGAGAACTTTGGTGGTCTCTCATCTCTAATGAAATTATGGAAACAAATCTCTCAAGAGTCAACATCGTGTCCAGTCTTCACTAAGAAACTGGATCTTCACCATCAAACTCTTTCTTCTGAGACACCTTACTGCTGTGGGTCTCTCATCTGTAATGAAATTTATCCAGTCAAAGCATCGTGTTATCTTCACTAAGAGTCAAAGCATCGTGTTATCTTCACTAACAGTCAAAGCATCGTGTTATCTTCACTAAGAGTCAAAGCATCGTGTTATCTTCACTAAGAGTCAAAGCATCGTGTTATCTTCACTAAGAGTCAAAGCATCGTGTTATCTTCACTAAGAGTCAAAGCATCGTGTTATCTTCACTAACAGTCAAAGCATCGTGTTATCTTCACTAAGCGTCAAAGCATCGTGTTATCTTCACTAAGAGTCAAAGCATCGTGTTATCTTCACTAAGAGTCAAAGCATCGTGTTATCTTCACTAAGAGTCAAAGCATCGTGTTATCTTCACTAAGAGTCACCTCACTGAGCGTCTTAGAACACCTGTGACATCCTACCAGACAGATTTTAAACTATTAACTGTAACAACGAAGATTCAATCATAGTAGAGATTAAACATATTCTGCGTCAGTGAGTACCACTATTATATAGTTGTATTGTTTTTATTCTTTGTAAAAACAGTTTTAAAATCATATTTTCTGTGGCTCTTGAACATTTAAAAAATGTATGAAAAGTAATATTCGTGGCTCGTCTCGTCGACGAACTTACCCACCAATGTTCTATACTTTGATTTAAGAAAGGTACACTAGAGCCCAGGATGCAAGGAGCAAGTGAATCTGTTAACCCCTAAGTTGAGAGACACGGAGAGTAAACTCTCTCTCTCTCTCTCTCACACACACACAAAAACACACTAGTACTTTGTAATTTATTCATTATTGTAACCATGTATAGGAGAGTAGATGTTCATTACCTTTGAAGCCTGCCATGATTGTGACCAGATCTACCTGGAGTTCATTACCTTTGTAACTAGTTCAGCTATCAAAACTTTGGGGTCCAGTCCCAGGACTACCGCGCACAGGATGGGTATGGGGTGCATAATAATGATGTTAAACTAACTAAACACGGGGCCAGGAGCTAGCGATATATTGAAAAGATTAGCCAAAGGTATGCCAAGTACCTCTTTACATTCCTTTAAAACTCTTGCAAACAGTTCATCAGGGCCTGGGGATTTGTTAGGTTTTAATTTCTCTATTTGTCTGAGGACCATGTCACTAGTTACCCCAATCGAGCATAGTGTATTATCTTCCTGTTCTACATAATTTATTTTTTCTGTAATTTCGCTAATATCTTCCTGAGTAAAAACTGAGAGGAAGTAAGTATTGAAAATTTCACACATATCCTTATCACTGTCAGTGATCTGACCTGAATTACTCTTAAGTGGGCCTCTCTTGTCCCTAATCTTACTTCTGTATACCTGAAAGAACCCTTTTGGGTTAGTCTTCGAATCCCTTGCGACCTTAGCCTCATAATCACTTCTTGCTTTTCTTATTTCTTTTTTATTTCTCTCTTTATTTGAAAATATTGATTACTTAACTGCCCATCCCCTCTTTTGATTCGCCTAAATATGCCTTTCTTTGCAGCTAGAACTACGCTCTGGAAAACGTCATATTGGCAACCAAAACCACCTATAACAAAAAAAGGCACAATACCGTGACTGGAACAATACACACACAACCCGCACATATAAAAAAAAGAGGAGCTTACGACGACGTTTCGGTCCGACTTGGACCATTTACAAAGTCACACTAACACACAGGACAGGTAGAAGGGGTATTTATAGGCAGGCAGACAGGGGAGGGCACATGAAAGTGGTGTAGGGGTAATAATGGAGGTAGTAGTGGTAGTAGTAGTAGTGGAGTCATATTCTAGGAAAGGAGCACTGCAATGAAGCTGGCGGCCCGCATAGGGCCGCCATAGAGGGGGAAAAATTAAAATAAAATAAAATATAGAGCGACAAATACAAGGCAAAATAAAAGAAAGAAAACACAGAGGAGAAAGGAGAAAGAGGAGAAGGGGGAAGTGATAGGTGTAATGTGTACTACAAGTGAAGGTGCAATGTGTACTACAGTGAAGGTGTAATGTGTACAACAAGTGAAGGTGTAATATGTACTACAAGTGAAGGTGTAATGTGTACTACAAGTGAAGGTGTAATGTGTACTACAGGTGAAGTTGTAATGTAATGTGTACTACAGTGAAGGTGTAATGTGTACTACAGTGAAGGTGTAATGTGTACTACAGTGAAGGTGTAATGTGTACTACAAGAGGTGTAATGTGTACCTACAGTGAAGGTGTAATGTGTACTACAGTGAAGGTGTAATGTGTACTACAAGAGAAGGTGTAATGTGTACTACAAGTGAAGGTGTAATGTGTACTACAGTGAAGGTGTAATGTGTACTACAAGTGAAGGTGTAATGTAATGTGTACTACAGTGAAGGTGTAATGTGTACTACAGGTGAAAGTGTAATGTGTACTACAGTGAAGGTGTAATGTGTACTACAGTGAAGGTGTAATGTGTACTACAAGTAAGGTGTAATGTTACTACAGTGAGAAGGATGTAATGGTACTACATAAGTGAAGGTGAATGTGTACTACAGTGAAAGTGTAATGTGTACTACATGAAGGTGTAATGTTACTACTATGCAGTGAAGGTGTAATGTGTACTACAGTGAAGGTGTAATGTGTACTACAGTGAAGGTGTAATGTGTACTACAGTGAAGGTGTATGTGACTACAGTGAAGTGTAATGTACTACAGTGAAGGTGTAATTGTATAAGTGAAGTGTAATGTGTACTACAGTGAAGGTGAATGTGTACACAAGTGAAGGTGTAATGTGTACCAAGTAAGTACAGGTGTAAGTTACTACAGTGAGGTGTAATGTACACAGGAAGGTAATGTACTACAGTGAAGGTAATGTGACTACAGTGAAGTGAATGTGCTACATGAAGGTTAGGTACACAGTGAAGGTGTAATGTGTACTACAGTGAAGGTGTAAGTGTACACAGTAAGTGTAATGTGCTACATGAGTGATGTACACAGTGAAGGTGATGTGACTACAGTGAAGGTGTAATGTGTACTAGAGTGAAGTGTACTACAAGAGGTGTATCTACAGTGAAGGTGTAATGTACTACAGTGAAGGTGTAATGTGACTACAGTGAAGTGTAATGTACCAGTGAGTGTAATGTACTACAGTGAAGGTGTAATGTACTACAGTGAAGGTGTAATGTTACTACAGTGAAGGTGTATGTTACACAGTGAAGTGTAATGTGTACTACAAGTGAGTGTAATGTGACACAGTGAAGTGAATGTTACTAGTGAAGTAATGTGCATACATGAAGGTGTAATGTGTACACAGTGAAGGTGTAATGTACTACAGTGAAGGTGTAATGTACTACAGTGAAGGTGTAATGTACTACAGTGAAGGTGTAATGTGTACTACATGAAGGTGTATGTACTACAGGAAGGTGTAATGTGTACTACAGTGAAGGTGTAATGTGACTACAGTGAAGTGAATGTTACTACGGAAGTGTAATGTACTACAGTGAAGGTGTAATGGTACAAGTGAAGGTGTAATGTCTACAGTGAAGGTGTATGTACTACAGTGAAGGAATGTGTACTACAGTGAAAGTAATGTACTAAGTGAAGGTGTAATGTACTACAGTGAGTGTAATGTGTACTACAGTGAAGGTGTAATGTACTACAGGAAGTGTAATGTCTACAGTGAAGTGTAATGTACTACAGTGAATGTAATGTGTACTACAGTGAAGGTGTAATGTGACTAAAGTGAAGGTATGGTATACAAGTGAAGGTGTAATGTACTACAGTGAGGTGTAATGTGTACACAGTGAAGGTGTATGACTACAGTGAAGGTGTAATGTGTACACAGTGAAGGGTAATGTGTACACAGTGAGTGTAATGTTACTACAGTGAAGGTGTAATGTTACTACAGTGAAGGTGTAATGTACTACAATGTGTACTACAGTGAAGGTGTAATGTACTACAGTGAAGGTGTAATGTGACTACAGTGAAGGTGTATGTGACTACTGAAATTATTGTATACAGTAAGGTGATGTGATAAAGTTTGTAATCATAAGTTAATTTACTAATAAGGTGAATTTTACCACAGGAAGGTGTATTCTGCATTTGAAAGTTAATGTGATTAAAGAAGTTAATATTACTCAGTATGAAGGTGTAATGTGACTAAGTGAAGTGATGGACTAAGTGAAAGTGGTGGACTAGTGAATAATGTGACCAGTGAATGATGGACTAAGTGAAGGTATAAGTGTACTGCATAAGTGTATGTGACCTAAGTGAAGGATGGCACAGTGAAGTGTAAGTGACCAATAAGGTGTAATTACTTGAATAAGGAACTCAGTGAAAATGTGTATCAGCATAATAATTGCATACAGTAAGGTGTTAATTGATAAGTGAAGTAGTTGCACACAGAGGATTTACACAGTAAGGTGTAATGTGTACTACGTGAAGGTGAATGTCACATGAAGGTTAATGTGATACATGAAGGTGTAATGTTACTACAGTGAAGGTTAGTACTCATGGGTGAGTACTACATGATGAATGTATACAATGAAGGTGTATGTCACTCAGTAAGGTGTAGTTACACATGAAGTAATGTACTAGTAAGTGAGTACTAAGTGAATGTAAGTGACTACAGTGAAGTGATGGTACTACAGTGAAGGTAATGTGACTCAGGAGGGTAATGTGTCCATGAAGTGTAATGTGTACTAAGTGAAGGTGAAGTGTACTCAAGTGAAGTAATGTGACTAAGTGAAGTGTGTGACTAAGTGAAGGGTAATGTGTATACAGTGAAGGTGTAAGTGACACATGAAGTAATGTACACAGTGAAGGTGTAATTGTACACATGAAGGTAATGTACTACATGAAGGTGTATGTCACATAATGAATGACTATGAAGTGTATGATCACGAATGTATGGACACAGATGAATGTGACACATGAATGAATGTGTACACAGTGGTAATGCTACATGAAGAATTACACATGAAGGTGTAATTGTACACATGGTTGACAATGAGGATGCTAAGTGAGGATGGTACTAAGTGAATAATGACACAGTGAATGTACTAAGTGAATGTTGTACTACAGGAATAATGTGTACTACAGTGAAGGTGTAATGTGTACTACAGTGAAGGTGTAATGTGTACTACATGTAATGTGAAGGGTTAATGTGTACTACAGTGAAGGTGTAATGTGACTACAGTGAAGGTGTAATGTTACTACAGTGAAGTGTAATGTACACAGTGAAGGTGTAAGTGTACTACAGTGAAGTGTAATGTGTACTACAGTGAAGGTGTAAGTGTACTACAGTGAAGTGTAATTGTACTACAGAAGGTGTAATGTTCTACAGTGAAGGGGTAATGTGTACTACAGTGAAGGTGTAATGTGTACTACAGTGAAGGTGTAATGTGTACTACAGTAGTGTAATGTGTACTACAGTGAAGGTGTAATGTGTACTACAAGTGAAGGTGAATGTGACTACAGTGAAGGTGTAATGTGTACTACAGTGAAAGGTGTAATGTACTACAGTGAAGGTGTAATGTGTACTACAGTGAAGGTGTAATGTACTACAGTGAAGGTGTAATGTGTACTACAGTGAAGGTGTAATGTGTACTACAGTGAAGGTAATGTACTACAGGAAGGTGTAGTGTACTACAGTGAAGGTGTAATGTGTACTACAGTGAAGGATGTGTACTAAGTGAAGGTGAATGACTACAGTGAAGGTGTAATGTGTACTACAGTGAAGGTGTAATGTGTACTACAGTGAAGGTGTAATGTGTACTACAGTGAAGGTGTAATGTGTACTACAGTGAAGGTGTAATGTGACTACAGTGAAGGTGTAATGTGTACTACAGTGAAGGTGTAATGTGTACTACAGTGAAGGTGTAATGTGTACTACAGTGAAGGTGTATGTACTACAGTGAAGGTGTAAGTGACTACAGTGAAGGTGTAATGTGTACTACAGTGAAGGTGTAATGTGTACTACAGTGAAGGTGTAATGTGTACTACAGTGAAGGTGTAATTACAGTGTTAATCTACAAATGAAGTGTAATGTGTACTACAGTGAAGGGTAATGTGTACTCACAGTGAAGGTGTAATGTACTTGGGGTTTACTACAGTGAAGGTGTAATGTGTACTACAAGTGAAGGTGTAATGTGTACTACAATGTGCAAGTGATGTAATGTGTACTACAGTGAAGGTGTAATGTGTACTACAGTGAAGGTGTAATGTGTACTACAGGAAGGTGTAATGTGTACTACAAGTGAAGGTGGCTAATGTGTACTACAGTGAAGGTGTAAGTGTACTACAGTGAAGGTAATGCAATAGTGATTTAGTGAATAGTGTACTCACAGTGAAGGTGTAATGTGTACTACAGTGAAGGTGTAATGTGACTACAGTGAAGGTGTAATGTGCACTACAGTGAGTGAAGTAATAGTAAGGTGTAAGTACTACAAGTGAAGGTGTAATGTGCTACTACAGTGAAGGTGTAATGTGCTACTACAGTGAAGTGTAATGTGTACTACAGTGAAGTGTAATGTTACTACAGTGAAGTGTAATGTGTACTTACAAGTGAATGGTGTAATGTGTACTACGAAGGGGAAGTGTGTAAAGGTGATGTGTACTACAGTGAAGGTGTAATGTGTACTACAGTGAAGGTGTAATGTGTACTACAAGTGAAGGTGTAATGTGTACTACAAGTGAAGGTGTAATGTGTACTACAGTGAAGGTGTAATGTGTACTACAGTGAAGGTGTAATGTGTACTACAGTGAAGGTGTAATGTGTACTACAGTGAAGGTGTAATGTGTACTACAGTGAAGGTGTAATGTGTACTACAGTGAAGGTGTAATGTGTACTACAGTGAAGGTGTAATGTGTACTACAGTGAAGGTGTAATGTGTACTACAGTGAAGGTGTAATGTGTACTACAGTGAAGGTGTAATGTGTACTACAGTGAAGGTGTACTCGGGGTTGCGACCGTTACTCTGAATTACTTTATTTTAGACTATTAAATCTTATGTCATAGTTTGTGGTTTCTATGTGATAAAGATCATTGGATAATCACTAATAGTCTTTTTATATTTATTTTTGCATTTAAATTAAGGATAAGCAACTTATTTACCACTTAAGAGCCAAGAGTCTCAGTACTTTTTCCTGGCATTGTTTCTGAAACGAATTTTTATACAATTGCTAGACATAAAATAAAGAACAAATTGTTATCATCAATTATATTTAAAATCTTCGATTTGGTGAGATTGAAGAGAGTGAATACTGGCTGGCACCTTTAAGTGAATACTGGCTGGCACCTTTAAGTGAATACTGGCTGGCACCTTTAAGTGAATACTGGCTGGCACCTTTAAGTGAATACTGGCTGGCACCTTTAAGTGAATACTGGCTGGCACCTTTAAGTGAATACTGGCTGGCACCTTTAAGTGAATACTGGCTGGCACCTTTAAGTGAATACTGGCTGGCACCTTTAAGTGAATACTGGCTGGCACCTTTAAGTGGAGCCAAATAAGTGTCCGTAAATAACAACCTTTAAGAAACATTAAGAGAAACATGAACAAGTAATGAAAATTATGTTGACCTATTTCCTCAGGCAATAAAAATTATTATTGAACAATTGAACAATGTTAAGAGTGTTAATTGACTAGGATAAGTGAAAAGAAATTACACAGTTGGCAAAACAAACTTTTTATGAGATCTGTGTTGATCTTTATCACAACTTGGTCAGTGTTGACCTTCTTTGACTGTTATAACATGTTCTTCACTCTCACTGTGCTAGCAATATTGTTTCAATGTGTTATAACATGTTCTTCACTCACTGGGCTAGCAATATTGTCTAAGACAATGTGTTATAACATGTTCTTCACTCTCACTCTGCTACCAATATTGTCTCAGACAATGTGTTATAAAATGTTCTTCACTCTCACTGTGCCAGAGATCAGTGTTTGTGAATATTTCGCCTGCTCTTGCGAATTCCTAGCATTGTAAAAATCTCTAGTTGTGTCGATGCATGCAGGGGATGAGATGAAAAGCTGTAAGCCTCCTGCCTGAAAGCTGGCTGCCTTGGAATAACGTCTAGCGAAAGCTGGATGCCAAGGTATTGGACCAGTGTGGTACGGTCGGCAAAGCACTGCGTACCTTGTCATGAGGTTCGTAGGTTCGAGTCTCCGTCGGCCAGAGATCAGTGTTATGTATATATATATATATATATATATATATATATATATATATATATATATATATATATATATATATATATATATATATATATTATATGCAAAAGATCACAGTAAACAGGTGATATCAAAATATGCAAGACAACCACTATGAAAAAATAGAAGAATTCCAAGCGCTTTCGTGACTACTCACATTATCAAGGAACTATAAAAGGAAACATGACAAGAAGGCTTATAAAGGGCAGAATACACCTCACAGTCACATCACACTAACAAAGACTACACCTCACAGTAGCGTAACATCGCACGACTCTGTGAAGAGGAACATAAGAAAGGACCTGAAACTCTTCCCAAGAATTAAGATTAGTCCAATTTATCATTAAATTCTTCCCAAATTTTATTAATTATAAATGAATCCAATTTATATAAACCAAAAGAAATATTCATATTATTTTCAAAACTGCTTTTAATGAAACATGATTCTATTATATTCCTCTCAACCATGGACTTGCTTGATACAACCTTCTCAGCATTTTGAAAATCAATTAGATGGTTAAAATCTCTCACATGAATATTATTATTATTATTATTATAATCAAATAGAAGCGCTAAACCACAGGGGTGCATGAATAAATAGAGCATTAGAATCTTGTCCAGTTCTAATGCTATATTTATGTTGTTTTAATCTTAGTTCAAGACTTTTACCAGTTTGACCATAATAAACTTTATCGCATATTTTACAGGGAATCTTATAGACACATCCGTCAGCATTTTGGGGGGAATTTTTTATCAAAAGTCTTTTTACTGTATCAAGATTTTTAAATACAACTTTGATATTAAAATTCTTAAGAAAGGAAGGCATATCAACCAAGTTTTCATGGTAAGGGAGAACCAACATATTTTTGGTTGAATAAGGTTGGTTGTCCCTTTTGGGATTGTAAAAAGTATTTCTAGCTATTTTAAAAGATTTATCAATTATGTTTCTTGGGTATTTTAAATCATTAGCTATTTCATAAATTTTAGAGATTTCTTCATCTATGAACTTTGGACTACAAATACGTAAAGCTCTCAAAAACATAGAAGAGAAAACCGACACTTTAACTCTATTTTGATGTGAAGAGTAATAATGTACATAGAACAATTATTTGTAGGTTTTCTGTAAATTTTAAATTTAAAATCAATGTTACCGTTAATAATAAAAACATCTAGTAAGGGCAATGAGTTATTTACTTCGAATTCAACAGTAAAATTTATAGAATGAGATAAGCTATTTAATTTAACAAGGAATGGTTTATGTCTACATTCTTAGGCATAAGGCACAAAATATCATCAACATATCTATACCACTTAGCTCTATTGGGAAGGATTGTGTTAAGCAATGTTGTTTCGAAAAATTCCATATATATATTACTAAGAACAGGTGAAAGAGGATTTCCCATTGCCATACCAAACTTCTGAGTGTAAAACTCATCATTAAATACAAATTTTGCATCAGCAATACAAAGCTTAATAAGTTTAATGATAGTAGGAACTGGCAATGGTAAATCGTAATTAACCAGTTCTTCAGATAAGAACTTTAGTAAATCATCAACTGGAACTTTTGTAAACAAGGAGGTAACATCAAAACTAACCATATTGAAATCATTTAAATCAGTCAAGGTGCTTAATTTATCAACTAAATCTAAGTTGTTTTTAACATTAAAATTAGAATTTTTTCCAACAATTGGGCTCAAAATATCAACTAGCCATTTAGAAAGTTTATAAGAAACTGAACCTATGGAGCTAATAATTGGTCTAACAGGATTACCAGGTTTGTGTGTTTTTATTAATCCATACATATAAGGTAAAGATGGATTAGTGGAAGTAATTTTTAATTAATTCATCTTTGCCCTTCAATAGATGTTTTATTGAAATTGCTGTTAACAGTTTCTAAGGATTCTTTCTAAGTTTAGAATAGGTTTCAAAATCATCTAGGAGGCTATTCATTTGATCTTGGTAATCGGTTTCTTTCATAATTACTATTGCATTTATTTTATCTGCTTTAGTAAGGCGCAAATTTTTATTATTCAAAAGTGAATCATAAGACTGAAAAAATCTTTGAGGGCAATTGGGAATATTTTGTTTTAACATTGAGCTATATACCATCCCTTACTAATATTAATTTCATCTGTGGATAAATCAGAGGATTTTTCTAAATTACAAAAGGCTTTTGCAATTTCAACATTATTAAGTTTTTTGAAGTTGCAAAACTTAAACCGAAACCAAGAGCAGCAGTTGTATTTTTATCTAATATTTCATCTGATAAGTTAATTACAAAGTTATTATTAGCGTGCTTTGTCCAATCACTATTTTCAATTAAATTATCTAATTTTCTTTGTAGTTTGTTTTTGAGATTATTACAAATTCTTCTGAGTTTGTTATAGCAATGATCCAACATACTATGTTGCCATTCTGATGGAATAGCTTGATAAAGGAGTATTTTTGTTTCTTGAATGCTTCTTTCTCTTGTATTGGAGTAGTCACGAAAGCGCTTGGAATTCCTCTATTTTTCATAGTGGTTGTCTTGCATATATATATATATATATATATATATATATATATATATATATATATATATATATATATATATATATGCAAGATGTGGAACAGAATTATTCCTCCGTAAGCCATGCGTTCGTAAGAGGCGACTAAAATGCCGGGAGCAGGGCTGGTAACCCTTCTCCTGTATATATTACTAAATGTAAAAGGAGAAACTTTCGTTTTTCCTTTTGGGCCACCCTGCCTCGGTGGGAAACGGCCGACGTGTTGAAAGAAAGAAAGAAAAAATATATATATATATATATATATATATATATATATTATATATATATATATATATATATATATATATATATATATATATATATATATATATATATATATATAAACCACATCTTCCACGTACGCAACCCATCTATCTGCATATCCCCAACAAGGTGTATAACGTACGCAACAAGGTGTATAACGTACACAAAACATCCACGATAAAAAAAATGGAGCATGCTGGTTCATTCCTTATAATAATAATAATTATAATATCTTTATTTACTACAAGTTTGTGCATGCTAGAAAAATATCCTTTGCTGCTCTATTAAAAACATACAATTCACTAAATGTTTACAATCTTTACGAAAACTTGTAGTAGTGAACCAACGTTACTTCTCCATCCACACGATATTCCACAACTTCATTAAGTACGACGGTAATGACTAATTGATAACCTCTGCGGCTACAGCTATTTTTACTTAACTAGAAGAATATAATTAAAAATCGATAATTTTTTTAAACTTCTCAACATCGCTTTTAGTGTAGATAAAATGTGGCTGAATATACAGTGCAAAATATTCGTAAAAATGCTTTTATTTGTGCATAAAGAATTCCAAATGGCTATTCAATTTAGATTTTAGGCTATAAAAACTACAGTCAATACCCGTCGAATAAAATAATCAGAAAATATTTTTCCAGGAATACTTCTACTAAGTCTTGAATAACATTTCCACTTAACCATCAAATTGGCCGCTAATACAGAAATTCATTGCTTATTGCTACACTATTCTCTGTGATCACTTAAATTAATATTAAATCAAAATAAGTCATACTCATAAAAAACAATGTCATTATTTTCTTCCCACCCAAACAGTGCCAGGTTCCCACCCACAACAGTGCCAGGTTCCCACCCACAACAGTGCCAGGTTCCCACCCACAACAGTGCCAGGTTCCCACCCACAACAGTGCCAGGTTCCCACCCACAACAGTG
>WNWK01026056.1:0-27839 GCA_009830355.1 Cherax destructor
TAGTGGTCTGTGGTGTTTTCTGTGATTATGCCTGATTTTAGAGGGGATATATTAGTCCAGATGTGGTCTAATAACGAGGTACTATTCTCAGATATTCTTGTAGGTTTTGATATTGTTGGTAGTAATAAGCAGTTGCTCATAGTGTTTGTGAATTCAGTTACCTGTGGGTCCTGGTCATGTAGGAGATTTATGTTGAAATCTCCTGTGAGCAGCAAATGATCTTTGTTCAGGCGTGAATCATTATCAGGTTTCCTAGTTTTCACTAAAGTGGTGGATGTTTGACTGTGGTAATCTGTAGATGTTTATCACTGTGAGGGGTTTTTGCAGGTCTTTTGATTTAAATTTAGCTATAATATATTCTCCATGCTCATCCCTTGTGCAAGAGGTTTTGATACATTCAAGTTGATCTGTATAATATATTGCTGTTCCACTCCCTTGCTGGTCTGTCCTACAGTTGTGAATGGCTGTGTAACCTGGGATGGCATAGACACCTGTAGTATCAGGCTTTAGCCAGGTCTCAGTGAGTGTGATGATTGACATATTGGTCTGTAGGGATTGGAGTAGTGCTGTGAGGTCATCATAATGTTTGCTCAAAGATCTAACATTGTAATTGAAGATAGTTAAGTTAATGTTGGCTCTGAGTAATGTCTTTGCTTGATCTGCTGTGTAATAGTTACAGTTGCTGTTGGAATCATGTAAGTCATTTAATAATAGGTTGATATCAGGATCAATGCCTGTAATCATAGGATTTAGTGTGATTCTATAACTAGACTTGAGAACAATGGATTATGCTAAACTTAATGATATGGTACTAGATTAAAGTCTTACTTACTAATGGATTAATACAATTATGAGCAAGTGTTTACAGTAATTTTCACAGTGATATAGGATATTTGAATAATGTTAATGATATACTAATTGAACTGGTAATGAATGGTTAGAATAACTTCAATGACTAGTATTAACTTGATATGGAAAAAAATTGATTCAATATGCACTGGTTGAAACTTTTAGTTTATGAAAGGCAATCAGAGGTCAATGAATGCAAGAGCTATTGAACTAATAGTAAAAATAGTTTTGACTAATATTAAAAATAGTTTGATCAAATTTTAAGTAAATAAAGTGACTGAAATTGGCTTATGGTATAAGGTATTTAAAAATATAAGTAAATAATTGCACTTATTAGGTAGTTGCTTATAAAAGAAATATAAAGTAAGTCACATACACAATAAGGTAGTTGTTTGAATATAATACAATTATTTTTGATTCAGTATTGCTCTGGAAGAATCTTTTAGTTTATAAAAGGCAATAAGAGGTAAATGAATGCAAAGAACTATTGGACTAATAGTAAAAATAGTTTTCATTAAATTTTAAGCAAATAAAGTGACTGAAATTTGCTTATGGTAAAAAGGTATTTAAAAAATATAAGTAAATAATTGCACTTATTTGGTAGTTGCTTAACCCTTAAACTGTCCACACGTAGATATACGTTCACTCGCGAAAGTGACCGAACGTATATCTACGTTTTATTTTACATTCGTTCAAATTTAGCGCGATAGGCCTGAGTCGCCTAGATATGAGAGAATGGGTCTGTGCCCTCAGTGTGCGCAGTATGAAAAAAATCGGGGACACCAGGGTACCGCATGGTAGCCCCAGTTAGTTTCAGCTCCATCTTGGGTCAACATCATGGCACACCCCCATGATTCACTCACGCCTCGTCGTATTAACACTCTACTATTCTCGGAAAGTGATAGAGAACGCGAGCTTAGTGGATTTGACAATGATATAGCCACTAATAATCAAGGAATTAGTGAAACTATTGATGACAACCCAGATGACGCTCAGCCCATCACCTCTGGGGTGGCCAGTGTGGCCACTGTGGACAGTGTGGCCATACCAGACCCTCAGCCCAGCACATCTGGTGTGGCCAGTGTGGCCACAGACCCTCAGCCCAGCACCTCTGGGGTTGCTAGTGTTACTACCCAAAGGCAGCTCCGCAAGAGGAAATTATCATTTTCCATGTGTTATGATAGTGACGATAGTGAAGGTGATATAAGTGACGATGATGAAATCGATTTTATGCCCATAGAGATTCGTCGAGTGACAGTGATTATCATTATTCCCAAGTGAAACGTACTTATGGGCGTCATTACCTACGTTCAGGCAGTGTGCCATATGCAGTCAGAGGCAAGGGTCGTGGCAGTTCACGATCCAAAACCCCAGCCACTGATAGTGAAAGTGATAATGAAGGAGAGTATGCTGGGATGGAGGAAGAGGTGGTGGTGGCATGGTGCCTGGACCTCGTGGCGCGGTGTGTGGACAGACAAAGGACCACGAGGCACCCTCTCAATCATGTGCTGGCCCCACTCCCGTCCCTCCTGTTTCCCAAGTCCCATGCCACAGGTCCACCCTGCACCATCTGATCGTGAATGGAAGTGAACTGAACATACACCATTCGTGCCACATCCTTTCAATTTTGATGGCAGTGGAAGTGGCATCATGCCACACTGTCCCATCACAAATGAGTCTACAGAGTTAGACTATTTTCAACTATACTTTGATGAGCCAATAATGAACCTGATTGTTACTCAGACCAACCTGTACTACCAGTATACAATGGACCATGCAGATTTTTCAGAATCGTCACGGCTGCGCAGGTGGAAAGATACAACTGTGGCTGAAATGTATTTATTCCTTGGCACTGTCATGCTTATGCCACACACATATAAGAACAATATAGCAAACTACTGGTCCACAGACCACTTCATTAGCACTCCAGTCTTCCGTGACCTCCTTCCCTACAACAGATTCCTTCTGTTGCTGAGAATGTTGCACTTCTCAGATAGGAATACACCAAACCGAAATGACCTCCTCTACAAAATCCGGGAATTGTTTATGTATCTCAAGCAAAAATTCAGTGCCTACTTTTATCCATTCAAGAACATTGTTGTTGAGTCCTTGATTCTGTTCAAGGGACGACTGTCATTCAAACAATATATACCAAGCAAACGTAATCGCTTTGGTATAAAACTGTTTGTTATGTGTGACTGTGAGACTGGTCTTGTGTTAGATGTCATTATCTACACAGGTAAAAATACACTTGATGATACCAGGCGCATGTTGGGCATTTCTGGTGATGTTCGCAAGATGATTCAGCCATACCTTGGCAAGGGCCATACATTGTTCACAGACAACTGGTACACAAGCCCTATGCTTGCTGATTTCCTACGTGTGAACAATACTGATATATGTGGAACAGTGAGAAGAAATAGAAAACACATGTCAAAGTTCACTGGAGGAAGTGTAGTGCATGGCTTCATGCAATGACAAAGGAACGTGACATTGCTGTCAACCATCCACAGAAACGAGATGGTACAAACAGACAGAATGAGCAAGCTCAACAATCAACCTGTTGAAAAGCCAGCTGTTGTCATCGACTATACAAACAATATGGACTAGTCAACAAGTGTGACATGATGATAGGCTTTGTTGACTGTGTGCGTAGGAGTCGCAAGTGGTATATAAAAGTGTTTTTCCACCTTGTGGACATTGCAATGCTCAATGCCTTCAACATGTATGAAATAAAGACTGGGAAGCGACAACAATATGCAGAATTCACCCTAAATGTCATCAAGCAGATAGGAAGAAAGTATGGTACCACACCTATACCTGCCACTCCACAGCGACCTGTCACCCCACAACAGCGACCTGTCACTCCACAACAGCGACCTGTCACTCCACAACCAGAGGGGAAGTGCCCAACCGAATTATCCCTAACTGTCACTGCCTGATACCATTACCATCTACTCCAAAGAAGAAGTACTCTCAGAAAAAGTGTGTAGTGTGTGCTTACAGTACACAGCGACCTAAGTGCGAAAAGACACACGATTCATGTGTCAGCAATGTGGAGTGGCACTCTGTATGAATCCATGCTTCTTCGAGTATCATACAGTGGTGGACTTCTAGAAACATAAATAGGACCTGTAAATACCTTGTATATATATGTAAACAATAGTAAGTGATTGAACCAGGTGTACAAATTTATTTATCAGTGTGAACATGTGTGTTTGTGACAGTATGATTACTAATTCAGTAACAAATATTTGTGTCTAAACAAGAATTGGCAATGAAATGAATAGATCTGCATCAAAACATTATTATCATAGGATGAAAACAACAGAAAATGGAAAAAAATGGAAAAAAATGATAAATGTTTATTGTTTCTGCAAGCGGCAGTGCTCCATTTTGCCGACACCACATCATTTAGCACCAACTTCACGGGCTTATATCTCGGTAAGTACTGGCCCTAAAATGTTTTTTTTTAGCCTATCCTATTTATAAAAATGTGCTCTTCATTTTTAGAAAAAAAAAAACGATTTTTTTATTTTTCAAAAAATTCGGTCACTTTCGCAAGTGAACGTATATCTACGTGTGGACAGTTTAAGGGTTAAATTGGTATGGAAAAAGAAATTTTTGATTCAATATGGCACTGGTTGAAACTTTTAGTATATGAAAGGCAATAAGAGGTTAATGAATGCAAAGAGCTATTGAACTAGAAGTTAAAACAGATTTGACTAATATTAAAAGTAGTTTTGATTAAATTGAAGTTAATAAAGTGACTGAAGTTGGCTAATGGTAAAAGGTATTTATAAAATATAAGTAAATGATTGCACTTATCAGGTAGTTGCTTATAAAGGAAATATAAAGTAAGTCACATACACAATGAGGTAATTGTTTGAATATAAGAATACAATTAAGCAAATAAAGTGACTGGAATTTTCTTTTGGTAAAAAGGTATATAAAAGTATGAGTAAATAATTGCACTTATTTGGTTATAGCTTATAAGAAAAAAATAAACTAAGTCACATACACAATAAGGTAATTGTTTGATTATAAAAATATAAAAAGAAAAACAAAAGTGAAAAGGTTGTAATTAAATTTCAAGTAAAAAGTAATTACTAATATTGTAAATAGATAGGGTTGGGAAAAGGTAATGATAGATTTGTATTAAAAATAAAAAAATAAAAGTAAATGGTTAGAGAGACGTTAAAAGATATATATATATATAGTAAGATAGGATGTACAATTATATTTAGTGGGAAATTTAATATAGTGAGGTAGCAGATTATTAGAACAAATATGAAGTTAATTACATTAATATATAATCAGTTTTGGGAGAAATGTAAGATTGTGAGGTTGCAGTTACTAATACAGCTGTTGCACTAACGCAGACTAAGGATTAGGTCATTGATATTATTCAGTCTCTGTAAGGTTAGCATCTCGAAGGAATGTGGACAGTTCATTTTCATTCGTGATATAGTAAGCACGGCCTACATTTGTTTTCTTAACTAGGACTTTCCCTTCTATGGTGAAGCACTGGTGGATTTTGTCATTATTCTCACGTTTAAGCTTTCTTACTCTGTATAGGAGGTTCTGACGTTTTTTTTGTGAGGCATTCGTTTACATAGAGATCTTTTTTTGCACTAATTGATGTTTTAATAAGAGCTGGCTAGCTGACCAGCTGGCTGGCAGCTAGCTGGCTGACCAGCTGGCTGGCTGGCTGGATGGCCGGCTGGCTGGCTGGCTGGCTGGCTGCTTGCTGGCTGACGAGCTAGCCGGCTGGCTGGCTGTGTGTCTGTCTCACAGGAAACACATAAATACAATTATACATACAGTCAACCCTTGGTTTTCGTGTTTAATCCGTTCCTGAGGGATCAACTAAAACTGAAATCAACGAAAACTGAAACAATTTTCCCTATAAGAAATAATGTAAATTCATTTGATATGTTCATCCTCCTTAACACTTGTTGCAATTTCATATCATCATATTGTCATTTAAAATCTTATAGTATCATCATTTTCTTAATTTGAAATAAAATATATATCTAGAAGAAACTCTAAAAACAATTTCTAGTATTGTTATTATACTAGTATAGCATCAACATACTGTAACTTGAAATAAATTATACAACTAGATTAAACTCAACCAATTTCTCTTGTATTGTCTTTTAATAGTATGTATAACCATATAATAATTTAAATAATACAGAACTAGAATAAACTCAATCAATTTCTTTAGCATTAAGTACTTAGTGAATAAGTCTCTAGAATAAACTGCCCCTAATGCCATGGCATGCCAGTGGCTCTCCTTGCATTACAGTTTTATAATTGTTTTATAATTGTAACTACCAATAACATTGTACACTTGTAACATGCATAGAAATAAAAATTATTATTATTATTATTATTATTATTATTATTATTATTATTATTATTATTATTATTATTATTATTATTATTAATTAATCCGTTCCAGAAACCCAGAAGTTTGAATTTTTTTTTTGGGGGGCCTTAAAGAGAGATTTACATGCACAAATGAATGAACTCAATGTGACACTTACCTTATTGAAGACTGATGTTGCTGGATGGAAGAGAGGGAGGAGGGGAGAGGGAAGAGAGGCTATTGTTTGGAAGGGGAAATCCCCTTCCATAAGGAATTTAGGTACCAAGTTCTTATCCGGGGTCACTTCCCTGCATACCTGCTACACTCCCTCCCTGCCTGCTACACTCCCTCCCTGCCTGCTACACTCCCTCCCTGCCTGCTACACTCCCTCCCTGCCTGCTACACTCCCTCCCTGCCTTCTACACTCCCTGCTTTTCTGCTACACTCCCTGCATATCTTCTACACTCCTTGCATACCTGCTATACTCCCTGCATACCTGCTACTCCCTGCATACCTGCTACACTCCCTGCATACCTGCTACACTCCCTGCATACCTGCTACACTCCATGCATACCTGCTACACTCCCTGCATACCTGCTACATTCTCCCTGTCTGCTACACTCCCTGCATGCCTGCTACACTCCCTCCCTGCCTGCTACACTCTCTCCCTGCCTTCTACACTCCCTGCTCTTCTGCTACACTCCCTGCATATCTTCTACACTCCTTGCATACCTGCTATACTCCCTGCATACCTGCTACACTCCCTGCATGCATGCTACACTCCCTGCATACCTTCTACACTCCCTGCATACCTGCTACACTCCCTGTATACCTGCTATACTCCCTGCATACCTGCTATACTCCCTACATACCTGCTACACTCCTTGCATTCTACACTCCCTGTATACCTGCTACACTCCCTGCATACCTGCTACACTAGCTGCATACCTGCTACACTCCCTGCATACCTGCTACACTCCCTGCATACCTGCTATACTACCTGCATACCTGCTACACTCCTTGCATACCTGCTACACTCCCTGCATACCTGCTACACTCTCTGCATACCTGCTACACTCCCTGCATGCATGCTACACTCCCTTGATACATGCTACACTCCCTGCGTACCTGCTACACTCCCTGCATGCATGCTACACTCCCTGCATACCTGCTACACTCCCTGCATACCTGCTACACTCTCTGCATACCTGCTACACTCTCTGCATGCATGCTACACTCCCTTGATACATGCTACACTCCCTGCGTACCTGCTACACTCCCTGCATGCATGCTACACTCCCTGCATACCTGCTACACTCCCTTCATACCTGCTACACTCCCTGCATACCTGCTACACTCCCTGCATGCATGCTACACTCCTTGCATATCTGCTGCACTCCCTGCATACCTCCTACACTCTCTGAATACCTGCTACACTCCCTGCATACCTGCTACACTCCCTGCATGCCTGCTTCACTCTTAAATTCCATCGTGTTTCTCACTTTGTTTACCAAAGGACTGGCACTAGGAGCTTTCTTTGGGCCCATGGTAGCTTATTTAGTAGTCACACACAATAATCAAGGGCTAAAAACAATGAATTGTTAATAAATGTTTTGCATGAACTCCTGGGGTGATGTTCACTCAAGCATAAAAAATGCTACACTGAATCACATTGAAGCATGGTGTAAGACGTGTGTGTCACAGTCTTATCACTAAAATAATGACAGTGGTGACATTTGATGAGGGGTGAGGGTCCTCTTGTCTTATATTATCACTCCACTATTGACAATGGTGACATTTGATAATGGGTGAGGGTCCTCTTATCTTATATTATCACTCCACTAATGACAGTAGTGACATTTGATGAGGGCACATTGCCTTCTCATTATTTGTTTTCACTGTTTTATCTGTGCATGTCTATCTGTCTGCTTGTCTCTCTTTCTGTCTGTCTCAGAGAAAGTCACTAGTGAACCAACATGTATTACACATGAAGCAGTAGTCACTGCATCACATCTGAATCCTGATTCATATTATTTGCCATTCTTTTTTTTTTTGGGGTTATCCTAGGTAATTTACACTATGTATAATTGTATTTATGTGTACCTGTGTTACAGACAGACAGACAGACAGACAGACACAGCCAGCCAGCCAGCCAGCCAGCCAGCCTGCCAGCCTGCCAGAAAGATAGCCAGCCAGCCAATGTTGTTTACACAAACCCAGCTCCTTCCCTACCAGCGACACTGGCTTCCCACCCCCACTGCCGGAGTGAGGTATTCCTTAACGCATGGCTTGGTGACAAAGACGCACTGAATTACCACTCCCACAAGGCAATGCGGGTCTACCTGGAGTCTACCTGGAGAGAATTCCAGGGGTCAACGCCCCCGCAGCCCGGTCTGTGACCAGGCCTCCTGTTGGACCAGAGCCTGATCAACCAGGCTGTTACTGGTGGCCGCACGCAGTCCAACGAACGAACCACAGCCCGGCTGATCAGGTACTGACTTGAGGTGCCTGTCCAGTGCCTGCTTGAAGACAGCCAGGGGTTTGTTGGTAATCCCCCTGATGTATGCTGGGAGGCAGTTGAACAATCTTGGGCCCCTGACACTTATTGTGTTGTCCCTCAACGTGCTAATGGCACCCCTGCTCTTCATTGGGGGGATGTTACATCGCCTGCCGAGTCTTTTGCTTTCGTACGGAGTGATTTTTGTGTGCAAGTTTGGTACTAAGACCTCGAGAAGTTTCCATATGTATATAATAATGTATCTCTCCCGCCTGTGTTCTAGAGAGTACAGGTTTAGGAACTTCAAGCGTTCCCAGTAGTTGAGGTGGTTTATCGCACTTATGTATGCGGTGAAGGTTCTCTGCACATTTTCAAGGTCAGCAATTTCACCCGCCTTGAAAGGTGCAGTTAGTGTGCAGCAATATTCCAGCCTAGATAGAACAAGCGATCTGTAAAGTGTCAACATGGGCTTGGCATGCCTGGTTTTGAAGGTTCTCATTATCCATCCTGTCATTTTTCAAGCAGATGCAATTGCTACTTTGTTATGGTCCTTGAAGGTGAGATCCTCTGACATGATCACTCCCAGGTCTTTGACATTAGTTTTTCGCTCTATTGTGTGGTTGGAATTAGTTTTGTACTCCGATGATATTTTAATTTCTTCACGTTTTCCGTATCTTAGTAATTGAAATTTCTCATCGTTGAACTTCATATTGTTTTCTGCATCTCATTTAAAGATTTGGTTTATGTCTGCTTGGAGTCTTGCAGTGTCTTCAACGGTGGACACTGTCATACAGATTCGGGTGTCATCTGCAAAGGAAGACACAGCACTGTAGCTTATATCCCTGTCAATGTCTGATATGAGGATGAGGAATAGGATGGGAGCAAGTACTGTGCCTTGTGGAACAGAGCTTTTCACAGTAGCTGCCTCAGACTTTACTCTGTTGACTACTACTCTTTGTGTTCTACATGTTAGGAAATTATAGATCCATCTACCAACTTTTCCTGTTATTCCTTTACCACGCATTTTGTGTGCTATTACACCATGGTCACACTTGTCAAAGGCTTTTGCAAAATCTGTGTATATAACATCTGCATTCTGTTTATCTTCTAGAGCATCCAGGACCTTGTCGTCGTGGGCCAGTAGTTGGGACAGACAGGAGCTGCCTGCTCTAAACCCATGCTGTCCTGGGTTGTGCAATTGATGGGTATCAAAGTGGGTGGCGAGCTTGCTTCTTAGAACCCTTTCAAAGATTTTTATGATATGGGACGTTAGCGCAATTGGTCTGTAGTTCTTTGCTATTGCTTTACTGCCCCCTTTGTGGAGCGGGGCTATGTTGTTTGTTGCTGGCTTTAGACCCTGTATATTAGCAAAGATGAATGTAGTTGGATTGGTGGTATGGGAGGGGTCTTTTTTTCCTGGCTCTAATATCTGTTGTAATGGAGTGGAGGCCACTGACTGTGATTCTACTCCAGAAATGATTGCAGTTGGTGTACAATTTCTGTCGTTTCCTGCCAGCTTTTTTTTCTTCCTGGCACTAAAAACCCTCTCTCCGGAGTGGCTGTGGCTACCCAGATTTTGCCATGGTCTGGATGTTCTGTGTCGCCTCGACCTTTAGGTGGTATGCCTGGCAATATAAGTTATAGCACTGTCTTTCCTGAATTGATGTGTGGCACATTTCAGGGTGGAAAACTTACAGGACGGGAGGTTGCATTTGCCTGTTTTCATATGGGCACGGCATTAGGGTATTAGGGGGCACCTGCTCAACTACCTAAAGTCATACCTTAGCAACAGAAGCCAGTACGTGTACACAAATGGAGAGAACTCTTCCACACAACAAATTACAGTCGGAGTCCTCAAGGAAGTGTCCTGGGGCCACTCCTATTCCTCATTTACATAAACGACCTACCGAATGCATCACAACTACTCAAACCCATATTATTTGAAGATGACACAACATATGTCTTCTCTCACCCAAATCCAGTCATACTAGCCAACACTGTTAATGCCGAATTACAGAAAATATCAACATGGATGAAGACAAACAAGCTTACTCTCAATACTGACAAGACCTACTTCATTCAGTTTGGAAACAAAGCCACAAATGTTCCACTTAACATAACGCTCAATGGTTCACCCATCACAAGACTCACAGAAGGAAAATTCCTAGGAATCCACCTTGACAGTAGACTTAAATTCCAAACACACATACAACAAATTTCCAAGAAAATCTCAAAGACAGTAGGTATATTATCAAAGATACGCTATTATGTGCCAGAACCAGCTCTCCTTGCACTATATCATTGATTTATCTACCCTTATCTCACCTATGGAATCTGTGCATGGGACTCAACAACATTAAATCACCTTAGACCACTCATAACCCAGCAAAAGGCTGCAGTCAGGATGATAACAAATTCCCACTCTAGACAGCATACTCCACCTATATTCAAAACTTTAAAACTACTCACCGTAAAAAACATTGATACCTATTCATGTGCCTACTACATACATAAAACTCTACGTGCTAATATCAACCCTCCACTCAAAATTCTCCTTAACAACTTTAATAGGTCCCACGACCACAACACAAGACACAGATCACTTTTTGACATACCCGAGTTCATACCAACCAATGTAAAAAATTCTATGCACACAAAGGGCCCCAGAATCTGGAATTCATTACCAGTAAATATTAAGTTAACCTTGTCTGAAAATCAATTTAAGACTCTTCTCAAAAATCACCTTACCCTATACTAAATACTCATACTGTAACAACTTTCAAACCCAATGTTATTTTCCTTAAGATAATCTCAATTTTATATTATCATCCTCCTTAACACTTGTTGAAATTTCATATCATCATATTGTCATATTAATAGTACAGTGGAACCCCGGTTAACGAACACCCCGGATATCGTGCAATTATGTAAGTACAGGTATCCCTCAACTTTCGCATTTTCTACTTTCGGGCTTACACATTTGCGAATTCCCGGCTGCCAAATTCCCAGCCGCCAAATTCCCACCCACCAAATCATATTTAAGTTTCCAGCCACCCGAGCGTCCCTACTACCTTCCCTCCGACCCGGATGCCAGCCCACCCACCACTCACTCACTGAGTGTTTTGTTTGTTCATTATTTGTTATTAAACTACAGTATATGTATGTAGTACTATATAGTACAATATTTTACTATGTTTTCATGCATTTTATGATTGTTCATGGTTCAATAGGTTAAGGAAGCAGTAAGTAATAAATGTACTAAATAAAGGTTATCTATCTATTACATTTATTCCAAATTGATATCAGAAACATGATAAATACCCTAGAACTGTAATAAAGATGCTAAAATGAATAATATATGCCATATTATATGAGTGGTAAGAGAGCAGGCACAGACGGCCACCATAAAAGATGTTTACATCAGGGTAAACATGCCTAAATCACTCTTGTTATAAGAACAAATGCAAAAATAGCATTTATTATTTTTAGAATAATAATAATTTATAATAATTGATCTGGAACACTTTAAATGTCATCAGTATTTGGTAGCTGACATTTAGAGCACTCCACAGCAATTATTATTATTATTATTATTATTATTATTATTATTATTATTATTATTTTCTTACAATATATTGTAGGGAAATAATAATAATAATAATTTACTGCGAGTGCTCTAAATGTCAGCTACCAAATACTGATAACATTTAAAGTGCTCCAGATCAATTATTATAAATTATTATTATTCTAAAAACAATAAATACCATTTTTGCATTTGTTCTTACAAGAGTGATTTAGGCATGTTTACCCTGATGTAAACATCTTATATGGTGGCGGTCTGTGCCTGCTCTCTTACCCCTCATATAATATGGCATATATTATTCATTTCAGCATCTTTATTACAGTTCTAGGGTATTTATCATGTTTCTGATATCAATTTGGAATAAATGTAATAGATAGATAACCTTTATTACTAATATTTGTGTAATTACACAACATTTTATTAGCACTAAGGCTAACATCCAACACCTATGACGACTCACCAGACACTGAATGTTACTGCGCCTCTCCCTCCTTTCAATATCTCCTCCCACTTCATAACAATGTTAGATGGTGAATTTAATGTATTTTTCTGTAAGCTTAATTCGTTGTATGTGTATTTTACTTTTTTATTGTTTTCTGTAATATATGAGTTATGCAAATTAAAATAAAGTTATGAAGTTGGAGTTTCATTTTTTGTTCTAATGTATACATATTTAATTCAACATTTGGCATCATTAAAAAGTGGGCGGAGCTACAGCAGAGGGAGAAGAAGCAGTGTGTCAGTAACTTGATTCCCCATGACACTTCACAACACTATAAAATACTTATTGTATAATTATACTATTACAGGCCTCCCTCCACAGCCAGCTCATGTCAAAATAACATGTATATAGTACATTATTTTACAATGTTTATATGTGTTTTATGATTGTTCATGGTTCAATAGGTTAAGGAAGCAGTATTGTATTATATTTCCCTACAATATATTGGGGCACCAAACAGTCGCGATTTTTCAACATCCACGAGGCTCTTGATCCCCTAACCCTCACGAATGTTGAGGGATACCTGTATAATATTGTAAGTGCTTGTGGAAGTGTATTTTTGGGGGTCTGGAATAGACTAACCTAAAGGACATTTTTTCTTAAGGAAGTAAATTTGTTCGGTAATGGCACTTGAGCAGGCTTCTGCAATGAATTTTTTTCATTAACCGGGGTTCCACTGTATAGTATCATCATATTGTAATTTGAAATAAAATATATAAGTAGAAGAAACTCAATAAATTTCTCTAGTATTGTTATTTTACTAGTATAGCATCAACATATTGTAATTTGAAATAAAATATACAACTAGAATAAACTCAACCAATTTCTCTAGTATTGTCTTTTTAATAGTATAGTATTATCATATTGTAATTTGAAATAAAATATATAACTAGAATAAACTCAATCAATTTCTCTAGTATTATGTACATAGTGAATAAGTCTTTAGACTAAGCTGCCCCTAATGCCACGGCATGCCAGTGGCTCTCCTTGCATTACAGTTTTATAATTGTAACTACCAATACCTGTGTATACTTGTAACTTGCAACGAAATAAAAATATTATTATATTATTATTATTATTATTATTATTATTATTATTATTATTAAGAAATAATGTAAATACAATTAATCCGTTCCACCCAAAAATATTCACAAAAATACATTTTAATTATAGTTCTACATACGCTAAACAACATTATTAAAACTATAAATACTACTACTAATAGTAAATAATAAAAAAAAAGATTAATAAATAACATTTACTTACCTTTATTGAAGAGAGTTGCAGGCATCTGGAAGACGAGAGGGGGAGGGTGTTAGGGTTTGGAAGGGGACTCCCCACTCCCTGCCTTCCTGCTACACTCCCTGCATGCCTGCTACACTCCCTGCATGCCTGCTACACTCCCTGCATGCCTGCTACACTCTCTGCATGCCTGCTACACTCCATGCATGCCTGCTACACTCCCTGCATGCCTGCTACACTCCCTGCATGCCTGCTACACTCCCTGCATGCCTGCTACACTCCCTGCATGCCTGCTACATTCCCTGCATGCCTGCTACACTCTCTGCATGCCTGCTACACTCTCTGCATGCCTGCTACACTCTCTGCATGCCTGCTACACTCTCTGCATGCCTGCTACACTCCCTGCATGCCTGCTACACTCCCTGCATGCCTGCTACACTCCCTGCATGCCTGCTACACTCCCGCCTGCATCCTGCATGCCTGATCACCTGCATGAATGCTGCACTCCCTGCATGAATGCTACACTCCCTGCATGAATGCTACACTCCTGCATGAATGCTACGCTCCCTGCATGAATGCTGCATTCCCTGCATGAATGCTACACTCCTGCATGAAACACTCCCTGCATGAATGCTACACTCCCTGCATGACTGCTACCACAGGGGTGCCACTAGGAAGCTTCTTTGGACCGATGGTGACTTATTTCACAGTGACAATCACTGAACCAGCAATATTAAATCACCTCAGACCACTCATAACCCAGCAAAAGGCTGCAGTCAGAATGATAACAAATTCCCACTCTAGACAGCATACTCCACCAATATTCAAAAGCCTAAAACTACTCACCGTAAAGAACATTCACACTTATTCTTGTGCCTACTACATATATAAAACTCTACACTCCAATATAAACCTCCGCTCAAAATTCTCCTCACCAACTTTAATAGGACCCATGACCACAACACAAGACACAGATCACTTTTTGATATACCCCGAGTCCATATCAACCTATATAAAATTTCTATGCACATAAAGGGCCCCAGAATCTGGAATTCATTACCAATAAATACTAAGATAACCTTGTCTGAAAATCAATTTAAGACTTCTCAAAAACCACCTACTCACTCTAAACTAAATACTCTTACTGTAAACTACTTTAAAAAATGCCGCCGAGCTGACTCAGCGGCGTCGGTGCCAGCATGGTCCACTGCTGGTGCCTCGTGCCTGGCACCACTACCACTACCAGATGCATGCACATTTCTCATTCCAATTGCAACACTATCGTCTTCATTTTCACTATCACTTTTTGTTGTACGCCCACGGGATGTACTCCGAGATGTACTCCTTCCCCTTGGAACAGCATATGGCATGCTACCAGAGAGCATATACTGTCGTATATACTGACGCTTCACTGGAGAATATTCTGCTCCACTCTCGCTACTGGAACTGTTTTGAAGAGCTTGGAGTTCATATTCACTATCATCATTGCTCACATCAGAGTCTGGGATATGAGTAAATAACAGTTTCCACTTTCGTCCTGGAATAATTGAGCGTGAACAAGATGCCACAACACCGGAGGTGGACGGCTGAGGGTTGTCTGGGTTTTCCTCAATATTACCGGTATTATGGTCATTAGTTTCGGTCACAACCTCCTCAAAACCTTGAAACTCATCACCACTAACACTCCCATCAGTGTTAGAACTGTCACTGGGGAACAAAAGTGTTCCAATTCGCCAAGGAGTGAGGAGTTTCTTACCGCCAGGCATGGTGATCAGAGTGTACTAACATGGCGTTCCCACAATGCACCACTGGGTCCCCGATTTTTTTCCTACTGCGCACACTGACCACGCAGACCCATTCTATCACCACTAGGCCTACCAGCCATTTCGCGCTTAATTTGAAGGCGCTAGAATTTATGTGTACTAGTACGTCAATAACCACAGCGCGTAAAACGTACTTGTACGACCATAACCCCGAAAGGGTTAAAAAAAAATTAAAGTAAAATAAAATTTTAAGAATAGATAATAAGAAATTAAAAATGTTTGTATATATTTTTTAATCCTTAAACTGTTCACACGTAGATATACGTTCACCTGTGTACTGCCCCGAATACTTTGAATTTTTTTTTTTTTATATATATATGAAGAGTGCATTTTTATAAACAGGATAGGCTAAAAAAAAATTTTTTAGAGCCAGTACTTACCGAGATATAAGCCCGCGAAGTTGGTGCTAAATGATGTGGTGTCGGCAACATGGTGCACTGGCGCTTGCAGAAACAATAAACATTTATCGTTTTTTTTTTCAATTTTTTTCCATTTCTGTTGTTTTCATGCTATGATAATAATGTTTTGATGCAGATGTTTTGATATCAATGCCAATTCTTGTTTAGACACAAATGTTTGGTACTGAATTAGTAATCATACTGTCACTAACACACATGTTCAGACTGATAAATGAATTTGTACACCTGGTTCAATCACTTACTATTGTTTACATATATATACAAGGTATTTACAGGTTCCATTTATGTTTCTAGAAGTCCACCACTGTATGATACTCCAAGAAGCATGGATTCATACAGAGGGCCACTCCACATTGCTGACACATGTATCGTGTGTCTTTTCGCACTTGTGGTCGCTGTTTACTGTAAGCACACACAACACACTTTTTCTGAGAGTACTTCTTCTTTGGAGTAGATGGTAATGGTATCAGGCAGTGACAGTTAGGGATTATTCGGTTGGGCACTTCCCCTTCTGGTTGAGGAGTGACAGGTCGCTGTTGTGGAGTGACAGGTCGCTGTTGTGGGGTGACAGGTCGCTGTGGAGTGGAAGGTATAGGTGTGGTACCATACTTTCCCGCTACCTGCTTGATGACATTTAGGGTGAATTCCGCATATCGTTGTTGCTTCCCAGTCTTTATTTCGTACATGTTGAAGGCATTGAGCATTGCAATGTCAACAAGGTGGAAAACACTTTATATACCACTTGCGACTCCTACGCACACAGTCAACAAAGCCTATCATCATGTCACACTTGTCGACTAGTCGCATATTGTTTGTATAGTCGATGACAACAGCTGGCTTTTCAATAGGTTCATTGTTGAGCCTGCTCAGTCTGTCTGTCTGTACCATCTCGTTTCTGTGGATGGTTGACAGCAATGTCACGTCCCATTTGTCATGCCATGACAGTGCCATGATGCCATTGGCATGAAACGCCTGCACTACACTTCCTCCAGTGAACTTTGGCATGTGTTTTCTATTTCTTCTCACTGTTCCACATATATCAGTATTGTTCACACGTAGGAAATCAGCAAGCATAGGGCTTGTGTACCAGTTGTCTGTGAACAATGTATGACCCTTGCCAAGGTATGGCTGCATCATCTTGCGAACAACATCACCGGAAATGCCTAACATGCGCCTGGTATCATCGAGTGTATTTTTACCTTTGTAGATAATGACATCCAACACAAGACCAGTCTCACAGTCACACATAACAAACAGTTTTATACCAAAGCGATTACGTTTGCTTGGTATATATTGTTTGAATGACAGTCGTCCCTTGAACAGAACCAAGGACTCATCAACAACAATGTTCTTGAATGGATAAAAGTAGGCACTGAATTTTTCCTTGACATACATAAACAATTCCCGGATTTTGTAGAGGAGGTCATTTCGGTTTGGTGTATTCCTGTTAGAGAAATGCAACATTCTTAGCAACAGAAGGAATCTGTTGCAGGGAAGGAGGTCACGAAAGACTGGAGTGCTAATGAAGCAGTCTGTGGACCAGTAGTTTGCTATATTGTTCTTATATGTATGTGGCATAAGCATGACAGTGCGAAGGAATAAATACATTTCAGCCACAGTTGTATCTTTCCACCTGCGCAGCTGTGACGATTCTGTAAAATCTACATGATCCTTTGTATACTGGTAGTACAGGTTGGTCTGGGTAACAATCAGTTTCATTATCGGCTCATCAAAGTATAGTTGAAAATAGTCTAACTCTGTAGACTCATCAGTGATGGGACAGTGTGGCATGATGCCACTTCCACTGCCATCAAAATTGAAAGGATGTGGCACGAATGGTGTATGTTCAGTCCAATTCCATTCACGATCAGCTGGCGCAGGGTGGGCCTGTGGCATGGGACGTGGGGGAGCAGGAGGAGGGACAGGAGTGGGGCCAGCACATGTTTGAGAGGGTGCCGCGTGGTCCTTTGTCTGTCCACACACCGCGCCATGTGGTCCAGGCATCGTGCCACCCACCACTTCTTCCTCCATCCCAGCATACTCTCCTTCATTATCACTATCACTGTCAGTGGCAGGGGTTTTGGAACATGACCTGCTAAGACCCTTGCCTCTGACTGCATATGGCACACTGCCTGAACGTAGGTTATGACGCCCAAAAGTATGTTTCACTGGGGAATAATGATAATCACTGTCACTCCACGAATCGTCTATGGGCATAAAATCGATTTCATCATCGTCACTTATATCACTTTCACTATCATCACCATAACACATGGAAAATGATAATTTCCTCTTGCGGAGTTGCCTTTGGGTAGCAACACTAGCAACCCCAGAGGTGCTGGGCTGAGGGTCTGTGGCCACACTGGCCACACCAGATGTGCTGGGCTGAGGGTCTGGTATGGCCACACTGTCCACACTGGCCACACTGGTCACCCCAGAGGTGATGGGCTGAAAGTCATCTGGGTTCTCATCAATAGTTTCGCTAATTCCTTGATTATTAGTGGCTATATCACTGTCTAATCCACTAACCTCACGTTCTGTTTCACTTTCCGGGAATAGTAGAGTGTTAATACGACGAGGCGTGAGTGAATCACGGGGGTTTGCCATGATGTTTACCCAAGATGGAGCTGAAACTAACTGGGGCTACCATGCGGTACCCTGGCATCCCTGATTTTTTTCTTACTGCGCACACTGAGTGCGCAGACCCATTCTCTCATGTCTAGGCGACTCAGGCCTATCGCGCTAAATTTGATCGAATGTAAAATAAAACGTAGATCTACGTTCGGGGCAGTACGCACGTGAACGTATATCTACGTGTGGACAGTTTAAGGGTTAATAACTATAATACATAAGTATAATTGTTGTGTGTATGTAAAACTATAATTAATCTCATTGAAATGTATTTTTTTGTGAATATTTTTGGGTTTCTGGAACGGATTAATTGTATTTCCATTATTTCTTATGGGAAATATTGCTTCGACTTTCGAACGTTTTGACTTTAGAACTAGCTCCTGGAACAGATTAAGTTCGAAACTCGGGGTTCCTTTGTACGTATATCTCCTTTATAGTACAGTGGTCCCTCGGTTTTCGCCTAAAATTTGTTCCAGAATGCTGCTCAAGTGCCATTACCGAACGAATTTACTTCCTTAAGAAATAATGTCACGTAGGTTAGTCTATTTCAGACTCCCAAAAATACACTTGCAACAGCACTTACGAAAATACACTTACATAAATGTTCGAGTTTGGAGATGCACGAAAACCGAGGGACCACTGTATAATAATAAGATATTATCTCCTTTATAGTATACGTATAGTGGATCCCCGGATTGCAATGGCGTCGGTTTACGATAAATTCGGAAAACGATACATTTTTCCAGAAAAAATGGTTCGGTAAACGATGATCCGCTCGGAAAATGCTATTCATCTTGGACGCGTACATGTGCCCTGGGACGGCACAACGCTCCATCCAGAGTCAGTGTGCCATTGTTTACCAGTGAGTGAGCGCCACCCACGCATTCATACCATACATTTTGTCATTTTTCCACTGTTTTTAGTGCCTGCAACTACTAAATAAGCCACCATGGGTTCAATGAAAGCTCCTAGTGCCAGCCCTGTGGAAAAGAGGCTCAGAAATACAGCAGGGAGTGTAGCAGGGATGCAGGGAGTGTAGCATGGATTCAAGGAGTGTAGCAAGGATGCAGGAAGTGTAGCAGGGATGCAGGGAGTGTAGCAGGGATGCAGGGAGTGTAGCAGGGATGCAGGGAGTGTAGCAGGGATGCAGGGAGTGTAGCAGGGATGCAGGGAGTGTAGCAGGGATGCAGGGATTGTAGCAGGGATGCAGGGAGTGTAGGAGGGATGCAGGGAGTGTAGCAGGGATGCAGGGAGTGTAGCAGGGATGCAGGGAGTGTAGCAGGGATGCAGGTAGTGTAGCAGGGATACAGGGAGTGTAGCAGGGATGCAGGGAGTGTAGCAGGGATGCATCGAGTGTAGCAGGGATGCATTGAGTGTAGCAGGGATGCATTGATTGTAGCAGGGATGCAGGGAGTGTAGCAGGTATGCAGGGAGTTTAGCAGGTATGCAGGGAGTGTAGCAGGGATGTAGGGAGTGTAGCAGGGATGCAGGGAGTGTAGCAGGGATGCAGGGAGTGTAGCAGGGATGCAGGGATTGTAACAGGGATGCAGGGAGTTTAGCAGGTATGCAGGGAGTGTAGCAGGGATGTAGGGAGTGTAGCAGGGATGCAGGGAGTGTAGCAGGGATGCAGGGAGTGTAGCAGGGATGCAGGGATTGTAACAGTGATGCAGGGAGTGTAGCAGGGATGCAGGGAGTGTAGCAGGGATGCAGGGAGTGTAGCAGGGACGCAGGGAGTGTAGCAGGGACGCAGGGAGTGTAGCAGGCGTGCAGGGAGTGTAGCAGGCATGCAGGGATTGTAGCGGGCATGCAGGGATTGTAGAAAGGATGCAGGGAGTGTAGTAGGCATGCAGGGAGTGTAGCAGGGATGCAGGGAGTGTAGCAGGGACGCAGGGAGTGTAGCAGGGACGCAGGGAGTGTAGCAGGCGTGCAGGGAGTGTAGCAGGCATGCAGGGATTGTAGCGGGCATGCAGGGATTGTAGAAAGGATGCAGGGAGTGTAGTAGGCATGCAGGGAGTGTAGCAGGCATGCAGGGAGTGTAGCAGGCATGCAGGGAGTGTAGCAGGCATGCAGGGAGTGTAGCAGGCATGCAGGGAGTGTAGCAGGAAGGCAAGGACTTGGTACCTGAAGTGTTAATGGAAGGGGATTCGCCTTCCAAACACTAGCATACTCATTCCTCTCCCTTCCTTCCATCTTCCACACATCATCAACTCTTCAATAAAGGTAAGTGTTAAGTTATTATACTGTTGTAGTATTTATTTGTGGTAATTTATATATATACATATTACAACCTCAGGTTCAATGGCCTGTTATCCTGAGTGTAAAAGGGAGCTTGGAGCAAAGAAACACAGTAGAAGATGCTTTGAATTTGTATTTCCTTCACCATTCTATGATTATATAAGACTTTTGTCTTTTCCTTCACCAATTAAATAGAAAAGGGCTTTACACATATGTACACTATATACAGAAAGAGTAGTATTTAGTGCATGTCACAGTTGTCAAGGCAAAACAGCAGCCAAAAGACAAACAACCTTCCACAACCAGCTCAATGCAGGAATTCCAATGACAAACTGCGAGTGGTATCCACGTCACCTTTGTCATTGTTAAACTCACATTATAATTGGCTGAACCGAGTCGTTGATTTGATGATGGGGCCCCATCGCCAAACCCTTAACGATGGTTCGCTGGTTGGAGGGGAACCTATGTGGGTGTGTTTAACATGCTCTGAATAAAGGTTACGTATGCTTTGCATGCAACACTCCCACCCCAAGAGGGCTCAGTGGGGACTGGATAATTTTTAATGGCCAGAATTTTTGCAAATTTAGGGGCCACTTTGCCACTACCTACTGCATGGCCCAAAAAATTAATAGTAGATTGGCCAAAGGATGACTTTGATAAATTAACAGTTAAATGAAAACTCTGGAAGGTCTCAAAGAGAGCCTTAAGCCTAAACACATGTTGGTCCCAAGTGTCCGACACAACAACTATATCATCTAGGTAAGCGGCTGTGCCTTCAAGTCCTTTAATAGCCTGATGGATAAGTCTCTGGAATGATGCAGGTGAGTTTTTCATTCCGAAGGGGGTCACTGTAAACTGATAATGACCTGGAATTACGAAGGCGGAGATTTTCTTCGCCTTATCTGTTAAAGGTACTTGATATTAACCTTTAAGGAGGTCCAATTTGGATACAAAAGTAGCCTTACCCACAAAGTCGATTACATCATCCAGACGTGGCAGAGGATAGGCATCTGCAACTGTGACCTCATTCACCTTACGGTAATCTGTGCACATTCGGAACCCTCCATCAGCTTTGTTAACAAGGATGCACGGTGAAGCCCACGGACTAGATGACTCCTCCACTAACCTATGCTCTAACAGAAATTCTACCTCCTGTTGAAGTAGCCTCTGTTTTTCAGGATTAGCTCTGTAAGGGGAGAGTTTAATAGGTTTAGAGTTTCCAACATCTACATCATGATATCCTAATGTACATTTTTTCGGCACATCCAAAAAAATATCAGGATAAGACTGTAGGAGCGCAGTTAAATTAGTTACTTGAGACTTGGTCAAACCCAACATTAAAGGTTTAGGTTCCTTGAGGAGGACCGAATTTGGAAGCTTTACATTAATCTCAGAGTGCAAAGAGTCAGGGTCATCAGAGGCAGAGGACAGAGTCATTACTGGGACTTTATCTGGTGTATTAAAGGCTTTAATTTGATTAATGTGGTAAGTTTTACTTTTAGAAGTCTTGTCAAGGGGAGATATTACATAATTTACATCAGATAATTTACTTACGATTTGCATTGGTCCCGTAAATCTAGCTTTCAAGGTGTGGCCAGGTATAGGTTCCTGTACCAACACCTTATCTCCTGGATGGAAGGAGCGAAATTTTGAGTTCCTGTCATACCTCTGTTTCATCGTATTCTGAGCTGCCTTCAAGTTAGCCTTAGCCAACTGACGTGCTACCTGCAACCTTGAAGAAGGGTTGTAGCGGGTTGTGGAGGCATCTTCTCCCATCCATCTTTCTTTGAGCACACGTAGAGGACCTTGTACGTTGTGCCCAAATATCAGCTCAAAAGGACTGTACCCTGTAGACTCTTGCACAGTTTCTCTCATTGCAAATAGCAACAGAGGAAGTGATTCATCCCAGTCTGTAGGAAAATGCATGCAGAATGTTCTCATCATTGTTTTTAACGTCTGATGGAATCTTTCCAAGGCGCCTTGGGACTGAGGATGATAGGCAGTGGATAGGTTATGAACTATTCCTAGCCTAGTTAATGCTTCCCTAAATGCTTCCATAAATGCTTCCCTAAATGCTTTGGCAGTGAAGTTAGTTCCTTGATCACTTTGAATAGATTTAGGAATTCCAAAGCAAGAGATAAACTTAGTTAAAGGTTTAAGGATTGCTTTAGTGTTAATACTGCGCATAGGAACTGCCTCTGGATATCTAGTTACTCTATCCATGATTGTGAATAAGTATTGATTTCCAGACTTAGCTTTAGGTAGTGGACCTACACAATCTATTATTAATTCTGAAAAAGGGTCTCTATTAACAGGAATGGGATGGAGAGGTGCAGGTTTAATGGGGTGTCCAGGTTTCCCGACCTGCTGACATTCTGGACAACAGCGAATATGATTCTTTACATCTTGCCTTAGCTTTGGCCAAAAGAATTCTTTTAATATTCGGTATTGAGTTTTGGTAATTCCCAAATGGCCTCCTAAAGAAGAGTTATGGGCTATTTTTAGTATCTGAGACCTAAACTTTCTGGGAACCACTAATTTATCTGTTTGCTGTTTTCCCTCCACCTCCTTACCAGTTTCAGCAATCCTGCAACCCTGGAATAGGAAGGCTTGATCTGGGGCTGTTCACTAAATTTACGAGGCTCTGGCCAGTTTTCCTCGCAAAACAAATTGGTCAGTCCGAGTTAACATTCTCATCAGACATCTTTTTGGATTGTGCCCGAGTTATGGCCAACATCGGGGAAGAATTAATCATTATGGGTTCTATACATTTAGTAGACTCAATGTTATTACCCAGTAATAGCATTGCATCCTTCATAGGAAATCCCTCTGAGACACCAACAGTCAAATACCCAGTGTAGTATTTACTCTGCACATAGATTTGATGTAAAGGGACAGAAAATACTGATCCTCCAAAAGCTTCTAACAGAACTGAGGACTGCAAAGAGGTTTGTTCAGAAAGGGGAAGTACTCCCTCTCTTATAAGTGAGCAATATGCTCCAGTATCCCTAAAGTTTCTAACTTTCTTTTTCTTTGAATGTTCCTGAAGGGATATATGACAAGTGCTATAATAGGGGGCCATCCCCTTCTTTACTTCTTCCTGGGACATATTATTAGGGATATTAGAAATTTTCCCAAATGGTTGGGGTTTACTTGGACAATTGGGCCTTATGTGGCCAGGCTTGCCACAGTTGTAACATACCATCTCAGCTTTAACTTTGGCACCTCGTTGATTTTGTGGCTTACGCCACTCTGGATACTGCTGCTTCGAATCACCATGTTGAGTACAGTGGACCCTCGGTTAACGAATACCCCGGAAATCGTGCAATTATGTAAGTATAATTTTGTAAGTTCTTGTGGAAGTGTATTTTTGGGGGTCTGAAATAGACTAACCTACGTGAAATTTTTCCTTAAGGGAGTAAATTCGTTCGGTAATGGCACTTGAGCAGACTTCAGGAGTGAAGTTTTTACGAAACTCGGGGGTTCACTGTAGTTTGAGGTCTCTCACCAGGTTGACTATGAGTGAAGTAACGCTGCTCACCAGGTGATTTAGTTGACTGCTGACGAGATTCACTTCATCTTGACCTTTATTTCTCCACTCAGGAACTTTTCTTTGATGATCTCTGCTCATACCTGGCTGTTGAGGAAAGAGATAAGACCGCTCGGACAAGGAGCGGTTAGTTTCAAAAGTATCAGCCAACCTGGCTGCTTCCAATGCCGTAGGCAAGGAATGATCTTGCAGAAAGACTCGAACCTCTGGACTAACAGACTCCAGCAGGTTGTCCACCAAGATGAGCTGCTTCAAATTTTCAAAATCAACGACACCACTTGCCTTGAGTGAAGTAACGCTGCTCACCAGGTGATTTAGTTGACTGCTGACGAGATTCACTTCATCTTGACCTTTATTTCTCCACTCAGGAACTTTTCTTTGATGATCTCTGCTCATACCTGGCTGTTGAGGAAAGAGATAAGACCGCTCGGACAAGGAGCGGTTAGTTTCAAAAGTATCAGCCAACCTGGCTGCTTCCAATGCCGTAGGCAAGGAATGATCTTGCAGAAAGACTCGAACCTCTGGACTAACAGACTCCAGCAGGTTGTCCACCAAGATGAGCTGCTTCAAATTTTCAAAATCAACGACACCACTTGCCTTGTACCACTTTGTAAAAGCCCTGGTCTGCTGTCTCACAAAGTCAATGTAAGACTGACCCAACTGCCTTCTGCTGAGTTTGAATTCTTTCCTATACTTGGCAGGAATACATTGATAAGCCCCAAGAACAGTGGTTTTTACAATGCGATAGTTACCAAAATCATCATTTCCCAAGATGGAAGTAAATTCTTGTGCCTTACTAAACAACGCAGTATGCACCAGTGACACCCAATGAACCTCAGGCCACCCTAAAGCTCGAGCCTAGTTTTCAAATGCTTCGAAAAACTGTTCAGGCTCTGCTTCAACAAAACGAGGAACAAACTGTACTGCCCTTTGCAAATTGAAGTCATCTACAATCGGATGGAATTGCCTCCTCTCCTTCTCTCTATCAAACTCCTCCTTAGCAAATGCACGCTGTTCTCTAGTTTGTTCAAGAGTGAGTCTGGGTAGTTCAAGCGCCAATGAACCAGACTCACCTGTCGATAACCCCACACCTGTGACTTGCTGGTTTTGCTCAGGAGTTTTGTCTCTCCCATTTTGTAGAAACCTTAATGGTGACCTACGGTTAACAGCTCCTGTAGAGGGAGAAACACGAGACTGATCTGTCATAGTTTCAGTTTGTAGTTTACTCCTTATAATATCACGCAGCTGAGCAGCAGTAAGGGTACGCTGGTATTCAACACCAATAGAACGAGCGATACGCCAACAACGCTGTAGAGAGAGTTTGGGTAACTTTAGAAGAGTGAACTCAGACACTAACCGTCTGACTCGAATAAGACATGCAAACACAACATGCAAACACAAATCAAATTGCAGATACTCACAATAGCAGGCTGACCATAGCGAAGCGAATGCAAAGATGACACACAAAATTCGTGAAGCGTTGGCAAAGCATAAGCAATGCCAGATAGCAAGCTATCTAGATACAAGACTAACTCCTGCGCGAACTTCAACTCTAGGCTCAACTCCTGCTCTAAGTCTCCAAATTCAGCTCCGGGACAGGCTACCCATATTACAACCTCAGGTTCAATGGCCTGTTATCCTGAGTGTAAAAGGGAGCTTGGAGCAAAGAAACACAGCAGAAGATGCTTTGAATTTGTATTTCCTTCACCAATCTATGATTATATAAGACTTTTGTCTTTTCCTTCACCAATTAAATAGAAAAGGGCTTTACACATAATAATAATAATAATAATAATAATAATAATAATAATAATAATAATAATACTTTATTGAGACATTGTACAATTATATATGATAGACATAGATTCACACACAGTTAATACATAGCTATTACTTAGTTATTAATGAGATGTACATGCCAAAAGCCCCTAATATGCTGAGTATTGCGGGCATTCTTAGGCCTACTTAATTCTAGACTACATGGTAAAAAGTTATGGTTGATAATTTATAAAATAAGTAAAGTTGCATATCTAAGTTATAAAGTTTGAATATAAGTTGAACAAATCAATTAATTGTAGCAATGCAACTAATTGAGTGAGATAACAATTTAAAACAATTAATTGCATTGCAGTTAGTTTATGTGGTCGTTATAATGGAAGTGTTGTGGAAATAATTAGCTAAGTATGTAATATTCATAACAGGTTTTACATTCAATTGATTAGTCAGGTTTTTACGTTAAGTGATTATTCTACTTTGTTGGGAATGTTTGATATTGAGCAATTTGCTTCGGGTGAGAAGGTGGTTTTTTAGCATCGTTTTGAATTGGGGTACAGGTAGGGTTTCTTTGGCAATGACAGGTAATGAATTCCAATTTTCGTGCCTTTTATATGCATTGAGTTTTTACATAGTGTTAGATGGACACGGGGAACATCGAGGAGTGATCTGTGTCTAGTGTTATGGTCATGTGTCCTGTTAAAATTGGTAAGGAGAAGTTTGAGTGGTGGGTTAATATTTGCATAGAGTCTTCTATGTATGTAATAGGCACAGTAAAAAGTATGGATGTCTTGTATGGTGAGTAAGTTTAGGTTTTTGAATATTGGTGGAGTACGTTGCCTGGAGTGAGAATTTGTTATCATTCTAACTGCTGCCTTTTGTTGTGTTATTAGTGGTCTGAGATGAGTTATTGATGTTGAGCCCTATGCTCAGATTCCATAGGTGAGGTAGGGGTAAATGAGTGAGTGATATAGGGTAAGGAGAGCTGGTTGTGGAACATAGTACCGTATCTTGGATAGTATTCCCACGGTCTTTGAGACTTTCTTGGAGATTTGTTGTATATGTGTCTGAAATTTGAGGCCATTGTCAAGATGGATTCCTAAGAATTTTCCCTCTGTGAGTTTTGTGATAGGGGACCCATTTATCATTATGTTAAGTGGTGCGTTTGTAGCTCTGTTCCCAAACTGGATAAAATAGGTTTTATCAATATTGAGAGTAAGTTTGTTGGTCATCATCCAGGTAGATATTTTCTGCAATTCAATATTTGCAGTGTTGGCTAGTGTGTCTGGGCTTGGGTGAGAGATAACGTATGTAGTGTCATCTGCAAAAAGTATGGGTTTGAGTAGTTGAGATGCATATTT
>WNWK01026057.1:0-27839 GCA_009830355.1 Cherax destructor
TACAAAGTGCAAGCACTTGGAAGGGGAAAATTGAAGTAAAAAAGAAGTTCAAGTAAAGGGGTTAGCTGGTGTGTTCGTGTGTGTGTTTACATTATGGGTGTGTCCCCCGGGAAGCTTAATTAAGAAATTATTATACTCAGTAAACAAAGTATGTTGTGGTCATAATAATAATAATAATAATAAAAAAATTTAATAAAAAATTCGTTTTGGGGCACTTTAACCCTTTGGTTCCGGGGGTAAATTTTTTTTTGGAAAAAAAAAAAATTTTTTTTTCTTATGAAATGATAAAGAATCTTTTTCCGATCATAACGCCACCAAAATTATGAAATTTGATCGAAAACTAAGGGAATTTATGTTTTTAAGTTAGCGGTAGCCATGACATTACGCATTGGCGATTTTCCCCCCCGGGCTTTTTTAAAAAATTTCCCCATGTTTCAGTCTCCTAAAATTATAGCTATTCCCTAAACCCCATTTCGTCTATCGATTGAGTACAAGAAAACCCCTTTTCCCAAATTTTCATCTACCCAAAATATGGTAAAAATAAAATTTTTAAATTTTCCCACAAATTTCAAACGATGCCAATTTCAAAATGGGGTCCAGAGAAAACAAGGCAGACATTCATGGCACAAAAATAACATGTTCTCTGTTCATTAGTCTCCAGGCCCCTTTTCCCATTACTTTTGCTTTTCTTTTTTGAATTTTTTTCAAAAAAAATAGAAGATTTACTGTTATATATACAACTGCATCATTGTACAAATGATATAAATAATATCAGACACTTGTGCATGAATATAAGACTCGAGGAGGTTTGGAGGCATGGTGTGTTTGTTTACCTTGAACATCGTAAAAAAATCGAACATTTCGCTACTTTGAGCTCAATTTCAAGGTATTTGTACTGTCATACCAAAAAAAAACTCTCCTTTTCTGTAATATATCTTCCATTCTATCAAACGAGACCAAAAAACAAAATAAACAAAAAAATTCCCTACAAAAATGACTGCAAAGTCGCTTTTTAATAAAAAAAAAAAAAGGGCAGAGTTTTTTTTTTCTCATTTTGCAGTGTGTACTGCAGGATTTTTATACTGGACATACCCCCGAACCCCTTTTTCATATTTTGCCTACCAGCGTTTTTGCTTAAATTGAGGCCGCTAGAATTTGGGCGTACTGTACGGGACCAACCCCTACTCTTAAAAAGTACTAGTACGGACCAAAAGGGTTAAATGCTGTATTTCATAATAATAAACATGACACAAAAAAGGGGTTTCCCCGCAGCAGTGCAATTTATCAAATGTCACTGACTGTCATCAGTTATCTGACACTTGTCACAACACCATAAAAAAAATGACCGCAACCATTAAGAAAGTTATGCTAAACATACCTCTTTTTTAGTGGGGGGGAGGGAGGGGGGGCACTTTTTAAGTGTAGTAAGGGGGCATTCTCGTTAGCAAATCCTTTATACTGTTTTTACAATGATGCAGTAGTATACATAACAATAAATCTTCTATTTTTGTGAGAAAAAAAATTCAAAGGAAAGAAAAAGGGGCCTGGGGGCGTGATAATGAACAGAAAATGTTATTTTTAGTCCAGGAATGTCTGCCTTGTTTATTCTGGACACCTTTTTAAAATTGGCATATTTGGGGAAATTTTGTAAAATTTGGCCAAATTCCAAATTTTCTGACCACTTTTAGGTGGAAATTGGTAAATGGGCGGTTTCTTGTCCCCAATCGATAGAACAAATGGAGTTCTAGCGAAATAGCTATGATTTTGTAGACGGGAACTTTGGGAAATTTGGGCCCAAAAAATAGGGCTCGTGGAAATCGCCGATTAAATATCGTTGAGACTGCTTCTTTGCGAGAGCATAATTCTGTAAGTTTTCCAAAAAATTTCATACTTTTGGTGTCATTATGATCAGAAGAAGATTCTCTATCTTTTCAAAGAAAAAAAATTTTTTTTAAAAAAAATTTTCGCCCCTAAAGGTTTGAGGGGGCCTCTAATCCTAAAAGGGTTAATTATTATTCACACAAAAATAGAAGATTTACTGTTATGCAGATTACTGCATTATTATATAATTGTATAAATAATGTAAACCCATTTGTGACTGTGTTTTAGACTGGCCAGTTGGACACGTATTGGCAGTGACGTCATTTTTTTACTTTGAACATCGGCAAAATCAACTTTTCCCCTCTTTGACCTCAATTTAAAGGATTTTCCATGTGAAACCAATAAAAATCATCTCTATTTCTGTAATATATCTCCCATTTTATCAAATGAGACCAAAAAAAGAGAATACAACCATAAATTCCATATGAAAATACAGTGGACCCAGGTTTTCTTAATTAATCTTTTCCCAGAAGGAGTTACTAACCCAATATTACGAACTCGAATCTACTCCATAAGAAATATTGGAAATTCAATTAATCCGTTTCAGACACCCAAAAGTATTAAAAAAATTTTTTTGACAAAATATACATTAAATTACACAAAAAACAATGAGACAATGAAGAATAAAACAATAATAACATGACACACCTTTATTGAACAGTTGTTGATGGGGGGAAGACGGGGGGGGGAAGAGGATGAAGAGTTGCTATTGTTTAAAGGGTAATCCCCATCCAAAAAAAGACTTCAGGTACCAAGCCCTTTTTCCAGGGTTACTTCTCTTCTTTTTTTTTTAAATGCCACTGGACCAGCTTGGGGTCACTGGCCCCCTGTTGCTCAAAAAAGTTTTCCGAGTTCTGTTTCTGGCGATGTTTGGAATTGTGGCGGGGGTGTGTTTGGGGTGGGAAAGATATCCTTTAACACTAAAAAACTCTCGGCATTTATCTATACGTTCATCTAATATGACATAATAAATAATATTAACCCTTTGACTGTCGGAGGCCCCATTCTGAAACTCATTCTAGCCAAAATTTTGGAAAAAAAAAAAAAAAAAAAAATCTTATGAAATGATAGAGAATCTTTCCGAGGGTAATGACACCAAAAGTACAAAATTTGAGGGAAAATTTAGGGAATTATGCTCTCGGAAAGCTGTCGGGTATATATGTCGCCACGAGCGCTATTTTGGCCAATTCCATTGTTACACCCCAAAACTCATGCTATTTCTTTAGAACCCATTTGTTTTTCATTGAGTACAAAAAACCACAATTTACCAATTCAACTACCCAATAAAGGGTGAAATTGTGGCCAATTTCATGCAAAAAAAAAAGATGTAAATTTCAAAATAGGGCCCAGAATAAACATAGCAGACATTCCGGGCATAAATAAGATTTTTTTGTTCATTAGTCAAGCTTTATCTTATATTACTCTTGCTTTCTATTTTGTTTTTTTTATTCACAAAAATAAAAGATTTACTGTTATGCAGACTACCATTTTTTAAAAAATGGTATAAAAAATTCAGTCCCTTGTGAAAGAATATTAGCTCCCCGGTTGCGTGTATTTGAGGCATGGCGTGATTTTTGTACTCTTGAACATTGACAAAAATCGAACATTTCCCCTACTTTGACTCAAATTTTAAGGTCATTTTCATCATGAAACTAATAAAATCATCCTTTTTTGTAATATATTTCCATTCTATCAAATAGACCCCGAAAAAGAATACAAATAAATACTATACGAAAATACACCTCAAAGTCGGCATTTTAATCCAAAAACACGGCTTTTTTTTTAAACTGCGTGCTGCAGGTTTTTTTTTCAGGAACTGACCACACAGACCCATTCTCTCATATGTGGACCTATCGCTTTCTCCCCCCGATTTTAAGCCGCTAGAATTTTGAGTACGTATAATAAAGTCAAAAACTGGCCGAAAATGATAAAGGCCAAACAGTCAAGGTTCCTTTTACTGTTTGATCTCTTCGAGCCAGTTTCCGGGATACTTTGAATGAATGAAATATCATTACTAATTTAAGACTGGTGTTGTGTTGTTTATTGTTGGGTGTATAAGGGGCCCCTGAAAGATAAGCCTTACATAGTGATGGCCCCCAGACACAGCAGTGTTGTCAGTTGCCATATAACTCCAAAACAACATTGGAGGAGTTAAGTTTCGTGTCGCATTTTCTTTGCAACGCAACACTTGCTACACCTTTAATGCTACATTTTTGCTGGCGGGCCCTTGCCTTTATAAACCCCACTGCTTTAGTATCATAACATATCGTAGAATCACTGAATCACTTAAAAAGGCACATTCCCCCCTCTCAGCCCTTTACCAAAGGGTTGGTACTAGACTTTTTTGGGCCCATGGTGGCTTATTTAGCAGTTGCAAGCACTAAAAAGAATGGAATAATAACGAAATGTATCGTATGAAAGTGTGGGGTGACTGACACTCGCTTAAACAATGGCACACTGACTCTGAATGGTGTTTGGGCCCGCCACCCGGGCGTCGCGTCTGGGAGAATTACGATCACCGAACCAATATTTTTATGAAAAACGACAACACCGAATATTATGAACTCCGTGACTACGAACACTGGGGGTCCACTGTACACCTGAAATTTGGCATTTTAATCCAAAAAACACGGTCAGTTTTTTTTCTCATTATGCACTGCGTACTGGGTTTTTTTTAATACTACACACACTGATCACGCAGACCTATTCTCTCAATGTAAGTCACCAGCTTTCTCCTGCTAGTTTTGTACCCCAAAATTTTTTGGGGTATTAATACATCACCAACACTGGTTTTAAATAGGCACCAACAGTGAAAGGGTTTCGATTCTACTTCCCCATAGTTTACAGAAAAATTCTGTTCCATTTCCCCCATGGAAAGTACTGATATATAAGAATTATGGGAGAAAAACTTTTGAGTATCCCGGTAAGGTGTATGGTAGAGGAATTATTGGTAAGACAAGAGTAGGATTGCAGAGGAACAAGGCAACTTTGGGAATGGTGGGATGTGCAGACTAAGTTTTGCACTGAAGCACATAAGTTACCAATACTTGGATGGTAAGGAATTTTTAAATGCTTTTTTGGATTTAGAAAAGGCATTTAAGGTGGAAAAAAAAAGAAATGTGGCAGATGTTCAAATGTAGGAAATAGATTTAGGTTAAAAAGCAGTAAAGAATTTTGAGGATAGCGGCTCAGGTCAGGATATATAGGGGGGAAATTATTTTCCAGTAAAATGGCCTTGGACAGAGATGTGTGATTTCACAATAATTGTTTAACATATTTATAGATGGGGTTGTAACAGAAGTGAACACTAGTATTGGGGAGAGGTGTGGGACTAAAAGATGATGAAACTGATATGGAGTGGGGGTTGTCAAAGTTGTTTTTTGCTGATAACATGGTTTTTTGGGGAAGATTCTGAAGAGAAGTTGAAAAGGTTGGTAAAAAATTTGGAGGGTATGAAAAAGAAAAAAATTTAAAAAGTGAATATAGGAAAGAGCAAGATGATGATAGTATCATAAAATATAGGAAATGAGACACTGGGTATCAGAATGGAGGGGAAAGGGGTGCTTCAGCTCCCATGGTGTTCTTGTGATGGACCAGGTGCTTCAGCTCCTTCAGTACCCTCTTTTTTAGTCCCCGATTATCAAAGCATATTCCATGGATGGAGTAGGTGTGTTGGGCAGGAGTTTTGTTTGTGGGATTGGTTTGGGTTTGAGGGGGACCGCCTAGTGTGGACCAGTTGGCTTGCTGCAGTGTTTTATTTCTGTGTTCTTATGAGTGAGAGGGTTGGATTTGAAAGGGTTGCACAGTGGTTTTTTGGGGGGTTGTCGTGGTTTTTTCCCTTTGTTTGGCGATGGGGAGGGTTGGGCAAATAGTTTTTTGGGGTTGGGATATGGACCTGCCAAGTATGGGCCATGGGCCTGTTGCAGTGTTCCCCCTTTTTATGTTCTTATGAGTATGAAGGAGATGAATGTGGTCAGATATCTGGTAGTGGACTTGTTAGCGGAAAACTATTAGAGACAAACCATGAACTGATAGAGAAAAAAAAGGTGGGTGGTGCATTGAGATATCTGTGGAGAAAAAAAAAAAAAAAAAACTTCCATGGAGGAAAATGGGTAATGTACCAGAGTATAGTGGTACCAACATTACTGTATGGGTTTGAAGCAGGGATTTTGAATGTTATAGCAAGGGGGAAAGCGGGAGGCAGCTGAGATGTTATTTTTGAGAGAAATTTGTGGTGTGAATATTATGCAGAGAATTCAGAGTTTGGATATTAGGTGGTGTGGAGTTCCAAAAGTATTATTCAGAGGACGAGGAGGGGTTGTTGAGGTGGTTTGGGCAAACCCTTTACCAGGCCACGCATAAAATTTGAGACACTGCAACATTTGCAACCTATATTCTGATAATATAAGCAATTCTAAGCATATTTATTTGTGTTCATTTGTCAAGTTTATTTATTTTAGGCCCTCTAAAATACCCTCTAGGCAGAATCAAATAGGCACACCTGGCCTGGTAAAGGGTTAAGAGGGATGGAGAACAGGTGACTAGTAGGACATTTCGTCTGAGGTGAAGGGAAGGAAGGGAAGGGGGGCACCCAAAAAAAAGGGTTGGGGGGGGGGGAAAGGATGCTGTAATTGACAAAGGCTTGGTATCCAACAGACTTGTTAGTGTATTAGACAGGAGTGAGTGGGGGCAAGTGGTTTTAAAATTTGGATGTTGATTTGTGGAAAAGGAACTTTATGAAGGAAATCAGGAAAATGGTTGGGAGCCCAGGGGGGTAGACAGTGCCTGAACTCTGAAATTGAGGATGTTGCAGTCGGAAGGTCTCTGAAATGTAATGTCAAAACCCTTTTTGGCAAGACAGTGATTGACTGGCAGTGAAATTTTTTTCTTTGTTGGATCACCCTACCTCAGTGGGAGAAGGGGTTTAAAAAAAAAAATGGAAGTTCATGTTTGTTTGGAAAGTGAACAAAACTATCTATTATATATCAAGTTTTTAAAAAGCTAAATTCTTTTTTCCCCAAAAAAACCAAAGAAAAGGGCCCAAAAAAAAAACAAGTTTTTTTTTTTAACTACAGTAATGTATCAGGAAAGGGGACTTTTCCCGGCATGTTAGTCACCTCTTAGTCCCCGGGTTTAGGAGGAAGAATTCTTTCCCCTTCCCCACAGAGATAAGGGAAATAAACAAGAACAAGAACTAGTAAAAAATGAGTGGCCCTGTTTCAACACCCAAAACTCCCCTTTTTTATGTAATTTATTATTGTAAGTGCTTTTATAAGTGTATTTTTGGGGGGTCTGAAATGGACTAATCAATTTACATCATTCCTTAGGGGAAAAATTCATTTGGTAACAGCATTGAACAGCATTCTTGAATGGGGTAAGTTTTGGAGTGTTGAATAGCCCCCTGAAAAAACCCAGTATACATATTAGTATATAAACACATATGTTTTTAAATTTTTTAGTGTGCCAATGTAGGTAGAAGTAGCAAGTGTAAGGTACTCCGCCTGCCAAGTGAGTGTGAAGCAGAAGTTAATTGTTTTACATGATGGTAGGATTGTGGGTCCTTTTTTTTTCTCATAAACTAAATTATGTATATTATTTTACTAAATACTTTATATTTTGTAAGTTCATGTTGTTATTGTGGTATACTCCCTTTTTTGAAAATAGGTGAAGAACTGTAGATATTCTCATGGGCTGTCTGGCTGGTTGCTGTTGAGGGGGGGCCAGCTCAGAAACCCCCCCTTCAATCCCCCCTAAAAACCTGGCAGGGCCCTAACCTCCCCCCCCAACCTTCCTTTTACAGTGGACCCCCGGTTCGAATACCCCAAATGTGAATTTTAAAAATTTTTAATTTTTTAAGTTCTTGTGGAAGTGTATTTTTGGGGTTGAAATAGACAACCCCGGGAAATTTTTCCTTAAGGGGGTAAATTGTTGGGAATGGACTTGAGCAGACTTCAAGGGGGGAAGTTTTTTCAAACTCGGGGTCCCCCTTTTACCAGCGGTGACCCCACCCACGCATTCATACATTTTGCATTTTTATAATAATAATAATATAATAATATTTTTTTTCAATGATTTACAAGTGTACATTTTATTGGGATTACAATTAAAAAGTAATGAAAAGCCACTGGCATGCCATGGCATTAGGGGGAGCTTATTCTAAAGACTTATTTACTAAAACTTAATGCTGGAAATTACTGGTTTTTTTTATTCTGTATTATTTAAAAATTTTAATCTGATTATACATACAATAAAAAAAATCAAGAAATTGGTTGGTTTAGTTTAGTTGTATATTTTAAAAAGTTTCAATATGTTGATGCATTACTAGTTAAAAACAATACTAGAAAATTTATTGAGTTTCTTCTATTATATATTTTATTTCATTTAACAAAATGATGATACTATAATATTTAAATGAAAATATGATGATATGATATTGCAACAAGTGTTAAAGGGGGATGACATATAAATTGAATTATTTAAGAAAATAACATTGGGTTTAAAATTTTTACAGTATGAGTATTTAGTATAGTGTGAGTAGGTGATTTTGAGAAGAGTCTTGAATTGATTTTCGACAAGGTTAACTTATATTTACTGGTAATGAATTCCAGATTCTGGGGCCCTTTATGTGCATAGAATTTTTACATTGGTTAGTATGGACTCGGGGTATGTCAAATAGTGATCTGTGTCTTGTGTCATGTTCGTGGGACCTATTAAAGTTGTTGAGGAGAATTTGAGTGCAGGGTTGATATTAGCATGTAGAGTTTTATGTATGTAGAAGGCACATGAATAGGTATGAATATTTTTATGGTGAGTAGTTTTAAGGTTCTGAATATAGGTGGAGTATGCTGTCTAGAGTGGGAATTTGTTATCATCCTGACTGCAGCCTTTTGCTGGGTTATGAGTGGTCTAAGGTGATTTAATGTTGTTGAGCCCCATGCACGATTCCATAGGTGAGATAAGGTAGATAAGAGAATGATATGGGCAATAGAGTGGTTGAGGCACATAATAGCGTATCTTAGATAATATGCCTACTGTCCTTGAGATTTTCTTGGAAATTTGTTGTATGTGTGTTTGGAATTTAAGACTACTGTCAAGGTGGATTCTAGGAATTTTCCCTCTGTGAGCCTTGTGATGGGTGAACCATTTAGCGTTATGTTAAGTGGAACATTTGCAGCTTTGTTTCCAAACTGAATGTAGTAGGTCTTGTCCGTATTGAGAGTAAGCTTTATTTGTCATCATCCATGTTGATATTCTCTGTAATTCGGCATTAACTGTGTTGGCTAGTACGACTGGATTTGGGTGAGAAGACATATGTTGTGTCATCTGCAAACAAAATGGGTTTGAGTAGTTGTGATGCATTCGGTAGGTCATTTATGTAAATGAGGAATAGGAGTGGCCCCAGGACACTACCTTGAGGACACCGACTGTAATTTGTTGTGTGGAAGAGTTCTCTCCATTTGTGTACACGTACTGACTTCTGTTGCTAAGGTACGACTTTAGGTAGTTGAGGGGTGCCCCTAATACCATAGTGCGCTAATTTTGTGAGCAATAAATCATGGTCGACTGTATCAAATGCTTTGCGTAGGTCTATGAAGATTCCCAGCGGAACTTCTTTCTTCTCAAGTGCGGTGTATATTAACTCTTACATGTGTGTTATAGCATCGTTTGTGCTCTTGTTGGTCCTGAATCCAAATTGACAGGGGTTTAGTACATTGTGTGAGACGAGGTAGGAATAGATCTGTTTATGAATTAATTTTTCGAAGATTTTAGAAAGCAGTGATAAATTTGAGATTGGTCTATAATTGTTCAAGTCAGTTTGGTCACCTCCTTTGTGGATCGGGTGACCCTAGCTATTTTGAGAATTGATGGGAAGGTTGAAGATTCAATGGATTTATTGAATAATGCTGCTATAATTGGTGACAGTACATGTGTAGCTTTTTGTACATAAAGGGTGGTAAGCTGTTATGTCTCCTGCTTTGTTATTTTAAGGGTGTTGATTATGAGCGAGACTTCAATTGAGTTGGTAGGAGCTAGGAATAGTGTATCTGGGTAGGTGTTGGTGAGGGTAGTCTGTTGGACGAGTGTTGAGCTTGGATTTTACCGTAGATTCTTTCCTATGGTGGAGAAGAAAACATTAAGTCTGTTTGCTGTCTCAGTTGGTGAGAGTAGGGGTTCGTCTGTTTTTGATAATTTGATGGTATTGTTCGTGGATATCTTTTTATTTCCTAGAATTGTAGATAGGGTTTTCCAGGTCTTTTTCATATCACCTTTTACGGTCTGGAGTCTGTTCTCATAATACAATTTTTTGGACCTTCTTATCAGGCTAGTAAGGATTGATGAGTAGCGTTTGGATTGTTCTCTGGTTATTAGACCCCTTCTATATTGTTTTTCATATTGGTGCCTCTTATTTATGGATTTAAGGATGCTGGGTGTTAGCCAGGGATTGTTAAGTCTCTTAGCTGTGATCTGTTTAGTTTTTTTAAGAAAGTTCTTGATGCATTCATTAGTATCTGAATGTGTTTCCAATTCATTAAGCCAGTCAATGTTCGTCATAGCTGATATAAAATTATTAACAGCAGACTCATTATGTAGTCTGAAGGTAACTTTTGCAATTTCTTGGGGCAGAATGCCTAGGTTAGTTATGAGAAAGGTAGGGTAGTGGTCTGTGGTGTTTTCTGTGATTATGCCTGATTTTAGAGGAGATATTGTGTTAGTCCAGATGTATTCTAGTAACGAGGTACTATTATCGGAGATTCTTGTAAGTTTTGATATTGCTGGTAGTAATAAGCAGTTGCTCATAGTGTTTGTGAATTCTGTTACCTGTGGGTCCAGGTCATGTAGGAGATTTATGTTGAAATCTCCTGTGAGCAGTAAATGGTCTTTGTTCATGTGTGCATCAGTTATCAGGTTTCCTAGTTTTTCACTAAAGTGGTGAATGTTTGACTGTGGTAGTATGTAGACGTTTATCACTGTGAGGGGTTTTTGCAGGTCTTTTGATTTAAATTTAGCTATAATATATTCTCCATGTTCATCCCTTGTACAAGAATTTTCGATACATTCGAGTTGATCTGTATAATATATTGCTGTTCCACCCACTCGCTGGTCTGTCCTACAGTTGTGAATGGCTGTGTAACCTGGGATGGCATAGACACCTGTAGTATCAGGCTTTAGCCAGGTCTCAGTGAGTGTGATGATTGACATATTGGACTGTAGGGATTGGAGTAGTGCTGTGAGGTCATCATAATGTTTGCTCAAAGATCTAACATTGTAATTGAAGATAGTTAAGTTATTGTTGGCTCTGAGTAATGTCTTTGCTTGATCAGCTGTGTAATAGTTACAATTGCTGTTGGAGTCATGTAAGTCATTTAATAATAGGTTGATATCAGGATCAATGCCTGTAATCATAGGATTTAGTGTGATTCTATAACTAGACTTGAGAACAATAGATTATGCTAAACTTAATGATATGGTATTAGATTAAAGTCTTACTTGCTAATGGATTAACACAATTATGTGCAAAGTGTTTACAGGAATTTTTACAGTGATATAGGATATTTGAATAATGTTAATGATATACTAATTTAACTGTCTAATGAATGGTTAGAACAACTTCAATGACTAGTATTAAATTGGTATGGAAAAAGAAATTTTTGATTCAATATGGCACTGGTTGAAGCTTTTAGTATATGAAAGGCAATAAGAGGTTAATGAATGCAAAGAGCTATTGAACTAGAAGTTAAAACAGCTTTGACTAATATTAAAAGTAGTTTTGATTAAATTGAAGTTAATAAAGTGACTGAAGTTGGCTAATGGTAAAAGGTATTTATAAAATATAAGTAAATGATTGCACTTATCAGGTAGTTGCTTATAAAGGAAATATAAAGTAAGTCACATATACAATGAGGTAGTTGTTTGAATATATGAATACAATTAGGCAAATAAAGTGACTGAAAGTTGACTAAAGTTGGCTAATGGTAAACAGTATTTATACAATATAAGTAAATGATTGCACTTATCAGGTAGTTGCTTATAAAGGAAATATAAAGTAAGTCACATACACAATGAGGTAGTTGTTTGAATATAAGAATACAATTAAGCAAATAAAGTGACTGGAATTTGCTTTTGGTAAAAAGGTATTTAAAAGTATGAGTAAATAATTGCACTTATTTGGTAATAGCTTATAAGAAAAAAATAAACTAAGTCACATACACAATAAGGTAATTGTTTGATTATAAAAATATAAAAAGAAAAACAAAAGTGAAAAGGTTGAAATTAAATTTGAAGTAAAAAGTAATTACTAATATTGTAAATAGATAGGGTTGGGAAAAGGTAATGATAGATTTGTATTAAAAATAAAAAAATAAAAGTAAATGGTTACAGAGACGTTAAAAGATATATATATAGTAAAATAGGATGTACAATTATATTTAGTGGGAAATTTAATATAGTGAGGTAGCAGATTATTAGAACAAATATGAAGTTAATTACATTAATATTTAATCAGTTTTGGGAGAAATGTAAGATTGTGAGGTTGCAGTTACTAATACAACTGTTGCACTAACGCAGACTAAGGATTAGGTCATTGATATTATTCAGTCTCTGTAAGGTTAGCATCTCGAAGGAATGTGGACAGTTCATTTTCATTCGTGATATAGTAAGCACGGCCTACATTTGTTTTCTTAACTAGAATTTTCCCTTCTCGGGTGAAGCACTGGTGGATTTTGTCATTATTCTCACGTTTAAGCTTTCTTACTCTGTATAGGAGGTTCTGACGTTTTTTTGTGAGGCACTCGTTTACATAGAGATCTTTTTTTGCACTAATTGATGTTTTAATAAGATCTGTTTTACTGTCTATCATGTGAAATCTAAGCATAACACTCTTTTTTCTACCTTGTGTGCCAAGTAATCGTGATTCTGTTATTTCAGATGCTGGTACTACTAAATTTAAGTGGTCTTTTATGGTCTGAAGAGCAGCATCTTTGCAGTTGGTATGGTTTATGCCACTTGGAAAGAGTGCACTGCTAATTATTACCGCGCTGGATAACTTATCTTGCTCATTTTTATCTTCTTGGTTAGAAAAATAGTCAGTCAGCTGGGTATCCATGTTGGTTTTCCAGTTCTTGACAGCATCTTCAACCTTCGTGTTTAGGGATGTTATTTGGTCTGTATGGCTGGCTATGACTGATTGGAGGGTCTTTCCAAAATCAGCCACTCCAGCTGATGTAAACTTCTGCTCAAAGCTTAGGATCTTGCTTTCTAGGTGGGCTAACTTTGTTTCATGCTTAAATAGTGTTGTACGAAGATTCATGTTTTCCTCAGTTAACCCTTTACCAGGCCACGCATCAAATTTGAGACACTGCAACATTTGCAACCTATATTCTGATAATATAAGCAATTCTAAGACATATTTATTTTTGTTCATTTGTCAAGTTTATTTATTTTAGGCGCCTCTTAAATACCCTCTATGGCAGAATCAAATATGAGGCACACCTGGCCTGGTAAAGGGTTAAGGTGGTGATGTATGACTTAAGAGTGACAGGATCATTTGTCATACCTGAGATAATTTCAGATGGGTCAAATCCTTTGAAGGCAGTGTTGTTTGAGGGAGATTCAGTCATGATTGGTGTTGTTGCTGTCCCGTCATCATGGGTGGTGGTTGAGTAGGGTGAGGGAGAGGGAGAGTCAGCCATTGTGTTTGGTGACATGTTGCCTGGGGTGGTGGTGGGGTGGGTGGGTGATGCACCGGCGTCCTGCTGGGTAGTCAAATGAAATAGTCGAGATCTTGGTGATTTCTTGCTGTTCTTATTGCTGCTTCTTCTGTTATTAGGTCTCATAGTAGTACAGGGGATGTTGTAGATAGGACGTAGAAGCTATAGTTGCTCAGAGCTTGTTGTGGGTGCTCGTCTGGCAGCGGGCTGTTTTGGGTTTGATGGCACTCTCCACTTGGATCGATAATTTTTCGAGTAGGTGGTCTTACTGTTGGTATTCTTGAGTCATTCTGGGGTCTAGGTGCGTTAGTGCAGCAGTTCTGCAGTTAGGCCATCATAGAAGCGTTGGTGGGTTCTGGCTGGAGAAGAAAATAACTGAGCTTGGGTGCTACTGTCGTTGCCGCTGCCGCTGCAGTTATAAATGGTCCAAGGGTGACATTAAAACAATATCAAAGATGGTTGACACAAACCCACCACCCTTATAGTATGCTCCTCACTTAGCAACGAATTCATTTACCGATGCAGTCTTTGGAACGGAACTCCATCATTAAGTGAGGAGAGGCTGTACAAAATTCACAATAGTAGTTGTGAGTAGTAAGTTCACTGTTAGATGACAGTGCACTACACTGTTAGATGAGTGTACGTTACATGCAAAGAGTACGTACCCTTTATTCGGAGCATGTTAAACACACCCACATAGGCTCCCCTCCAACCAGTGAACCATCGTTAAGGGTTTGAGATGGGGCCCCATCATAAAATCAATGACTCGGTTCAGCTAATCATAATGCGGGATTGACAATGGCAAAGGTGATGTGGTTACCACTCGCAAATTTGTCACTGGGAATTCCTGCATTGAGCTGGTTGTGGTACGGTTGTCTCTGTCTATTGGCTGCTGTTTTGCCTTGATGACCATGGCGTGCACTATTATTACTCTCTGTACATAGTGTACATACTTGTACAAAGCCTTATCTAATACTTAGTGAAGGAAAAGACAAAAGTCTGATATAATCATAATTGCTTGGTGAAGGAAATACAAATTCAAAGCATTTTCTACTGTGTTTCTTTGTTCCAAGCTCCCTTTTACACTCACGATAACAGGCCGTTAGAACCTGAAGTTGTAATATGGGTAGCCTGTCCCGGAGCTGAATTTGGAGACTTCGAGCAGGAGTTGAGCCTAGAGTTGAAGTTGGAGCAGGAGCTAGTCTTGTATCTAGATAGCTTGCTATCTGGCCTTGCTACAGCTTCGCCAACGCTTAACGAATTTTGTGTCATCTTTGCATTCGCTTCGCTATGGTCAGCCTTGCTATTGTGTGAGTATTCTGCAATTTGGTTTGTTATTGCGTGTCAGCCTTGCTATTGTATGTGCATATTGGCTTTGCTATTGCGTGTCAGCTTTGCTATCGTATGAGTATATTGCACTCGTACCGTGCATAACGCTACAGCGTGTTAAGTTGGGGGTTAATGCCACCTATTTGAGTCAGACGATTAGTGTCTGAGTTCACTCTACTAAAGTTGCCCAAAGTCTCTCTACAGCGTTGTTGGTGTATCGCTCGTTCTATTGGTGTTGAATATCAGCGTACCCTTACTGCTGTTCAGCTGCGTGATATTATAAGGAGTAAACTACAAACTGAAACTATGGCATATCAGACTCATGTTTCTTCCTCTACAGGAGCTGTTAACCGTAGGTCACCATTAAGGTATCTACAAAGTAATGGGAGAGACAAAACTCCTGAGCAAAACCAGCAGTTTCGTGAAGTCTCAGGTGTGGGGTTATCGACAGGTGAGTCTGGTTCATTGGCACTTGAACTATCCACACTCACTCTTGAACAAACTAAAGAACAGCATGCATTTGCTAAGGAGGAGTTTGATAGAGAGAAGGAGAGGAGGCAATTCCATCAGACTGTAGATGACTTCAATTTGCAAGGGCAGTACAGTTTGTTCCTCGTTTTGTTGAAGCAGAGCCTGAACAGTTTTTCGAAGCATTTGAAAACCAGGCTCGAGCTTTAGGGTGGCCTGAGGTTCATTGGGCGTCACTGGTGCATACTGCGTTGTTTGGTAATGAAGACTTTGGTAACTATCGCATTGTGAAAACCACTGTTCTTGGGGCTTATCAATGTATTCCTGCCAAGTATAGGAAAGAATTCAAACTTAGCAGAAGGCAGCTGGGTCAGTCTTACGTTGATTTTGTAAGACAGCAAACCAGGGCTTTTACAAAGTGGTACAAGGCAAGTGGTGTCGTTGAATTTAAAAATCTGGTTGAGCTCATCTTAGTGGACAACCTGTTGGAGTCCGTTAGTCCAGAGGTTCGAGTCTTTCTGCAGGATCGCTCATTAGATACTGCATTGGAAGCAGCCAGGTTGGCTGATACTTTTGAAACTAACCGCTCCTTGTCCGAGCGGTTTTATCTCTTTCCTCAACATCCTGGTATGAGCAGAGATCGTCAAAAAAAAGTTCCTGAGTGGAGAACTAAAGGTCAAGATGAATCTCGTCAGCAGTCAACTAAATCACCTGGTGAGCAGCGTTACTTCACTCATGGTCAACCTGGTGAGTGACCTCAAACTACTCAACGTGGTGATTCGAGGCGGCAGTATCCAGAGTGGCGTAAGCCACAAAATCAACGAGGAGCCAAAGTTAAAGCTGAGGTGATATACTTTCTGTGTAACAAGCCTGACCACATCAGGCCCAATTGTCCAAGTAAACCCCAACCATTAGGGAAAATTAGTAATGTCCCTAATGACATGTCCTAGGAAGAAGTAGAGAAGGGGATGGCCCCCTACTATAGCACTTGTCAGATATCCCTTCAGGAACATTCAGTGAAATTCATTACCAGTAAATATTAAGTTAACCAGTAAATATTAAGTTAATCTTGTCTTAAAATCAATTTAAGACTCTTCTCAAAAATCACCTACTCACCCTATACTAAATACTCATACCTGGAGTCTACCTGGAGAGAATTCCAGGGGTCAACGCCCCCGCGGCCCGGTCTGTGACCAGGCCTCTTGTTGGACCAGAGCTTGATCAACCAGGCTGTTACTGCTGGCCGCACGCAGTCCAACGTACGAACCACAGCCCGGCTGATCAGGTACCGACTTGAGGTGCCTGTCCAGTGCCTGCTTGAAGACAGCCAGGGGCTTGTTGGTAATCCCCCTGATGTATGCTGGGAGGCAGTTGAACAATCTTGGGCCCCTCACACTTATTGTGTTGTCCCTCAACGTGCTAGTGGCACCCCTGCTCTTCATTGGGGGGATGTTACATCGCCTGCCGAGTCTTTTGCTTTCGTACGGAGTGATTTTTGTGTGCAAGTTTGGTACTAAGCCCTCGAGAATTTTCCATGTGTATATAATAATGTATCTCTCCCGCCTGCGTTCTAGAGTACAGGTTTAGGAACTTCAAGCGTTCCCAGTAGTTGAGGTGGTTTATCGCACTTATGCGTGCGGTGAAGGTTCTCTGCACATTTTCAAGGTCAGCAATTTCTCTAGTATTGTTATTTTACTAGTATAGCATCAACATATTGTAACTTGAAATAAAATATGCAACTAGAATAAACTCAACCAATTTCTCTAGTATTGTCTTTTTAATAGTAAAATAGTAAAATATACAACTAGAATAAACTCAACCAATTTCTCTAGTATTGTCTTTTTAATAGTACAGTGGACCCTCGGTTAACGAAATTAATCCGTTCCAGGAGCTATTACTTAATCTGAAGCTTTCGTAATCTGAAGCTTTCGTAATCTGAAACCTTATTTCCCATAAGAAATAATGTAAATACAATTAATTCGTTCCACAAAAAAATAATCACTCAAAAAAAAAAAACAATAACATTTACTTACCTTTATTGAAGAGTTGCAGGCATCTGGAAGGTAGAGTTGCTGAATGGGGAAGGGTGTTAACGGTTGGAAGGGGAATCCCCCTCCAAAAGGACTTCAGGTAACAAGTCCCTCTCTGGGGTTACTTCCCTTCTTGGTCTTTTAATGCCACTGGGACCAGCTTGAGAGTCACTAGACCCCTGCCTGGTGAAATAACAGTCCAGAGTCCTCTGTTTCTGGCGATTCTTCAACACTTTTCTGAAGTACAACATAGCTCTGTCACTGAAGTGGTTGCACAGAAGGCTCATTTCAGCTTGCTCAGGGTGGTATCTTTCAACAAATGTCTGCAACCTACTCCACATAGAACACATTTCCTTTATCTCTGAAGATGGCACCTCCTTATCTCTCTCTCTCTCCTCCTGTGAAGCAATAACCTCAGCTGTGGCCTGTTGCTGTTCCAGATGAAGCTTTTGCAGCTCTTCAGTTGTTAGCTCTACCCTGTGGTCCTCCACCAACTCTTCCAAATCCTCACCACTCACCTCCAACCCCAGGCTGTTCCCCAATGCCACAATATCTTCCACAACATTTTCCACAACAGGCACAGGGTCGTCAGGGTCAGGGTCAGCCTCAAATCCTTCAAAATCCCTCTATTCAACACAATCTGGCCACAGTGGTCTCCAAGCAGAGTTCAGAGTCCTGGAAGTCACTTCCTCCCAAGCCTTACCTATAAGGCCTATGCAATGCACGATATTGAGGTGTTCTTTCCAGAACTCTCTTAGGGTCAATTCAGAGTCATTGGTCATATTAAAGCACCTCTGAAACAGTGCTTTGGTGTACAGTTTCTTGAAGTTGGAAATGACCTGGTGGTCCATGGGCTGGATGAGAGGAGTGGTGTTAGGAGGCAAGAACTTCACTCTGATGAAATTTAAGTTGTCAGGCAAACACTCTTGCAAGTTGTGAGGATGAGCAGGAGCATTGTCCAGTACCAGGAGGCACTTGAGTGGCAATTTCTTTTCCAGGAGGTATTTCTTCACACTAGGGCCAAACACTCCAGTCAACCATTCCTTGAAAATCTCCGTAGTGACCCATGCCTTGGTGTTAGCTTTCCAATGCACATACAATTTATTCTTGTCAACACTGTGTTTCCTGAAGGGTCTGGGATTTTCTGCGTGATGCACCAGTAAAGGCTTCACTTTAAAATCCCCACTAGCATTAGAACAAAACAAGAGAGTTAGCCTGTCTTTCATAGGCTTGTGTCCTGGCTGTGCCTTTTCCTCCTGAGTAATGTAGGTCCTGTTGGGCATTTTCTTCCAAAACAGGCCTGTTTCATCACAATTAAACACTTTGTAATGTTCTCTCAATGGTAAACAACACTTCACTGGCGTCCTGCGCTTGCGCGGAGTAGGCAGACACGTCTAATACCTTTCGGTAACCGAGGGATTTTTCGCTAACCGATTACGAAAAAAGCTTACGTTTTCCAAAGCTTACGTTAACGAACCTTTCGTTAACCGAGGGTCCACTGTATAGTATAATCATATTGTAATTTGAAATAAAATATATAACTAGAATAAACTCAATCAATTTCTCTAGTATTATGTACATAGTGAATAAGTCTTTAGACTAAGCTGCCCCTAATGCCATGGCATGTCAGTGGCTCTCCTTGCATTACAGTTTTATAATTGTAACTACCAATACCTATGTATACTTGTAACTTGCAACAAAATAAAAATATTATTATATTATTATTATTATTATTATTATTATTATAGAACCTTTAGGGATACTGGTGCATATTGCTCACTTATAAGAGAGGGAGTACTTCCCCTTTCTGAACAAACCTCTTTGCAGTCCTCAGTTCTGTTAGAAGCTTTTGGAGGAGCAGTATTTTCTATCCCTTTACATCAAATATACGTGCAGAGTAAAAACTACACTGGGTATTTGACTGTAGGTGTCTCGGAAGGGATTTCCCATGAAAAATGCAATGCTATTACTGGGTAATAACATTGAGTCTACTAAATGTATGGAACCCATAATGATTAATTCTTCCCCAATGTTGGCCATAACTCGGGCAAAATCCAAAGTGATGTCTGATGAGAATGTTAACTCGTCCTTGGACGACTCTGATCTCGGACTAACCAATTTGTTTTACGAGGAAAACTGGCCAGGGCCTCGTAAATTTATTGAACAGCCCCAGATCAAGCCTTCCTATTCCAGGGTTGCAGGATTGCAAGATGTCTCTGTTTCCATGCCTGAGGGACTGTCCTTTCGGGAGGAACAACGAAAAGACTCCTCACTAAACTCCGCTTTTGAGGCAGCCATGGGTAAATCCACTTCAGGTCTCCCGGTGAAATATTCTCTTAAAAATAATTACTTAGTCTGCACTGAAACTGGTAAGGAGGTAGAGGGAAGACAGCAAACAGATAAATTAGTGGTTCCCAAAAAATTTAGGTCTCAGATCTTAAATATAGCCCATAACTCTTCTTTAGGAGGCCATTTGGGAATTACCAAAACTCAGTATAGAATAACAAAAGAATTCTTTTGGCCAAAGTTAAGGCAAGATATAAAGAATCATATTCGCTGTTGTCCAAAATGTCAGCAGGTAGGGAAACCTGGACACCCCATTAAACCTGCACCTCTCCATCCCATTCCTGTTAATGGAGACCTTTTCTCAGAATTAATAATAGATTGTGTAAGTCCACTATCTAAAGCTAAGTCTGGAAATCAATACTTATTCACAATCATGGATAAAGTAGCTAGATATCCATAGGCAGTTCCTATGCACAGTATTAACACTAAAGCAATCCTTAAAGCTTTAACTAAGTTTATCTCTTGCTTTGGAATTCCTAAATCTATTCAAAGTGATCAAGGTACTAATTTCACTGCCAAAGCATTTAGGGAAGCATTAACTAGGCTAGGAATAGTTCATAACCTATCCACTGCCTATCATCCTCAGTCCCAAGGCGCCTTGGAAAGATTCCATCAGACGCTAAAAACAATGATGAGAACTTTTTGCATGCATTTTCCTACAGACTGGGATGAATCACTTCCTCTGTTGCTATTCGCAATGAGAGAAACTGTGCAAGAGTCTACAGGGTACAGTCCTTTTGAGCAGCGGCAGTGGCACCCAAGCTCTGTTATTTTCTTCTCCAGCCAGAACCCACAAACGCTTCTATGATGGCCTAATTGCAGAACTGCTGCACTAACGCACATAGAACCCAGAATGACTCAAGAATATCAATAGTAAGACCACCTACTCGAAAAATTATCGATCCAAGTGGAGAGTGCCATTCAAACCCAAAACACAGCCCGCTGCCAGACGAGCACCCACAACAAGCTCTGAGCAAATATAGCTTCTACGTCTATCTACAACATCCCCTGTACTACTATGAAACCTATAACAGCGAAGCAGCAAAAGAACAGCAAGAAATCACCAAGAACTCGACTATTTCATTTGACTACCCAGCAGGACGCCGGTGCATCATCCACCCCCCCCATCACCACCCCAGGCAACACGTCAACAAACACAATGGCTGACTCTCCCTCTCCCTACTCGACCACCACCCAAGACGACGGGACAGCAACAACACCAATCATGACTGAATCTCCCTCAAACCACACTGCCTTCAAAGGATTTGATCCATCTGAAACGATCTCAGGTATGACAAATGATCCTGTCACTCTTAAGTCATACATCACCACCCTAACTGAGGAAAACATGAATCTTCGTCGTACAACACTATCTAAGCATGAAACTAAGTTAGCCCACCTTGAAAGCAAGATCCTAAGCTTTGAACAGAAGTTTACATCAGCTGGAATGGCTGATTTTGGAAAGACCCTCCAATCAGTCATAGCCAGCCATACAGAACAAATAACATCCCTAAACATGAAGGTTGAAGATACTGTCAAGAACTGGAAGACCAACATGGATACCCAGCTGACTGAATATTTTTCTAACCAAGAAGATAAAACTGAGCAAGATAAGTTATCCAACGCGGTAATAATTAGCAGTGCACTCTTTCCAAGTGGTATAAACCATACCAACTGCAAAGATGCTGCTCTTCAGACCATAAAAGACCACTTAAATGTAATAGTACCAGCATCAGAGATAACAGAATCAAGATTACTTGGCACACAAGGTAGAAAAAAGAGTGTTATGCTTAGATTTCACAGGATAGACAGTAAAACCGATCTGATTAAAACATCAATTAGTGCAAAAAAAGATCTTTATGTAAATGAGTGTCTCACAAAAAAACGTCAGAACCTCCTATACAGAGTAAGAAAGCTTAAACATGAGAATAATGACAAAATCTACCAGTGCTTCACACGGGATGGAAAAATCCTAGTTAAGAAATCAAATGTAGGCCGTGCTTACTATATCACGAATGAAAATGAACTGTCCAACTTCCTTCGAGATGCTAACCTTAGAGAGTCTGATCAACTTCAATTACCTAATCCTTAGTCTGGGTTAGTGCAACAATTGTACTAGTAACTGCAACCTCACAATCTTACATTTCTCCCAAAACTGATTGTATATTAATGTAATTAACTTCAAAATTGTATATTAATGTAATTAAATTCATATTTGTTCTAATAACTGCTACCTCACTATAGTGCTGGAGTGGTTGGTATTTTTGTTTAATAAATATATGAAAGAGGGGAAGGTACCTAGGGATTGGCAGAGAGCATGTATAGTTCCTTTATATAAAGGGAAGGGGGATAAAAGAGAGTGTAAAAATTATAGGGGAATAAGTTTACTGAGTATACCAGGTAAAGTGTTTGGCAGGGTTATTATTGAAAGAATTAGAGGTAAGACAGAGAGTAGGATTGCAGATGAGCAAGGAGGTTTTAGAGTGGGTAGGGGATGTGTAGATCAAGTGTTTACAGTGAAGCATATATGTGAACAGTATTTAGATAAAGGTAAAGAAGTTTTTATTGCATTTATGGATTTAGAAATGGCATATGATAGAGTGGATAGGGGAGCAATGTGGCAAATGTTGCAAGTGTATGGAATAGGTAGTAAGTTACTGAAGGTTGTAAAGAGTTTTTATGAGGATAGTGAGGCTCAGGTTAGGGTGTGTAGGAGAGAAGGAGATTACTTCCCGGTAAAAGTAGGTCTTAGACAGGGATGTGTAATGTCACCATGGTTGTTTAATATATTTATAGATAGGGTTGTAAAAGAAGTAAATGCTAGGGTGTTGGGGAGAGGGGTGGGATTAAATTTTGGAGAATTAAATGCAAAATAGGAGTTGACACAGTTACTTTTTGCTGATGATACTGTGCTTATGGGAGATTCTAAAGAAAAGTTGCAAAGGTTAGTGGACGAGTTTGGGAGAGTGTGTAAAGGTAGAAAGTTAAAAGTGAACATAGATAAGAGTAAGGTGATGAGGGTATCAAACGATTTAAATAAAGAAAAATTGGATATCACATTGGAGAGAGGGATTATGGAAGAAGTAAATGTTTTCAGATATTTGGGAGTTGACGTGTCAGCGGATGGGTTTATGAAGGATGAGGTTAATCATAGAATTGATGAAGGAAAAAAGGTGAGTGGTGCGTTGAGGTATCTGTGGAGACAAAAAACGTTATCCATGGGGGCAAAGAAGGGAATGTACGAAAGTATAGTCGTACCAACACTCTTATATGGGTGTGAAGCATGGGTTGCAAATGCTGCAGCGAGGAGGAGGCTGGAGGCAATGGAGATGTCCTGTCTAAGGGCAATGTGTGGTGTAAATATTATGCAGAAAATTCGGAATGTGGAAATTAGGAGAAGGTGAGGAGTTACTAAAAGTATTTGTCAGAGGGCTGAAGAAGGGTTGTTGAGGTGGTTTGGTCATTTAGAGAGAATGGATCAAAGTAGAATGACTTGGAGAGCGTATAAATCTGTAGGGGAAGGAAGGCGGGGTAGGGGTCGTCCTAGAAAGGTTGGAGGGAAGGGGTAAAGGAGGTATTGTGGGCGAGGGCTTGGACTTCCAGCAAGCATGTGTGAGCGTGTTAGATAGGAGTGAATGGAGACGAATGGTTTTGGGACATGACGATCTGTTGGAGTGTGAGCAGGGTAACATTGTGTGAAGGGATTCAGGGAAACCAGTTAATTGATTTAGTTGGACTTGAGTCCTGGAAATGGGAAGTACAATGCCTGCACTTTAAAGGAGGGGTCTGGGATAGTGACAGCTGGGAGGGACAATTCTCAGCTGTCGTATCTGAGCTCCTCTGCAAAGACAGTGATTATGTATGTGTGTGGTGATAGTGTTGAATGATGATGAAAGCATTTTCTTTTGGGGATTTTCTTTCTTTTAGGGTCACCCTGCCTCGGTGGGAGACGGCCGACATGTTGAAAAAAAAAAAAAAATATATATATATCCTTTTCCTTATCTGTAACCATTTATTTTTATTTTATATTTTTTAATACAGATTTATCATTACAATTTCCCAACCTTAACTATTTACAGTATTAGTAATTACTTTTTATTTGAAATTTTAATTATAACCTTTTCACTATTTTTTTTTTATATTCTTATAATCAAACAACTACCTCATTGTGTACAGGTATCCCTCAACATTCACGAGGGTTAGGGGATCAAGAGCCTCGTGAATGTTGAAAAATCGCGAATGTTTGGTGCCCCAATGTTATGGGGTATTATGGACTTGTTATGGGGGCTATTGGAACCCAGCATGTATTGTTGTAATTAAATAACATGAATTTTTATTTTTTATTAACACATCGGCCGATTCCCACCAAGGCAGGGTGGCCGAAAAGAAAAACTTTCATCATCATTCACTCCATCACTGTCTTGCCAGAAGGGTGCTTTACACTACAGTTATAAAACTGCAACATTAACACCCTCCTTCAGAGTGCCGGCACTGTACTTCCCATCTCCAGAACTCAAGTCCGGCCTGCCGGTTTCCTGAATCCCTTCATAAATGTTACTTTGCTCACACTCCAACAGCACGTCAAGTATTAAAACCATATGCCTCCATTCACTCTATCAAATACGCTCAAAGATGCTTGCTGGAAGTCCAAGCCCTCGCACACAAAACTTCCTTTACCCCTCCCTCCAACCTTTCCTAGGCCGACCCCTACCCCGCCTTCCCTCCACTACAGATTTATACACTCTCGAAGTCACTCTGTCTCGTTCCATTCTCTCTACATGTCCAAACCACCTCAACAACCCCTCCTCAGCTCTCTGGACAATCGTTTTGGTAATCCCGCACCTCCTCCTAATTTCCAAACTCCGAATTCTCTGCATTATATTCACACCACACATTGACCTCAGACATGACATCTCCACTGCCTCCAGCCTTCTCCTCGTTGCAACATTCATCACCCATGCTTCACACCCATATAAGAGCGTTGGTATAACTATACTCTCATACATTCCCTCTTTACTTCCATGGACAAGGTTCTTTGTCTCCACAGACTCCGAAGTGCTCCACTCACCCTTTTCCCCTCATCAATTCTATGATTCACCTCATCCTTCATAGACCCATCCGCCGACATGTCCACTCCCAAATATCTGAATACATTCACCTCCTCCATACTCTCTCCCTCCAATCTGATATCCAATCTTTCGTCACCTATTCTTTTTGTTATCCTCATCACCTTACTCTTTCCTATATTCACTTTCAATTTTCTTCTTTTACACACCCTACCAAATTCATCCACCAACCTCTGCAGCTTCTCTTCAGAATCTCCCAAAAGCACAGTGTCATCAGCAAAAAGCAACTGTGACAACTCCCACTTTGTATTTGCTTCTTTATCTTTTAGCCCAACACCTCTTGCCAAGACCCTCGCATTCACTTCTCTTACAACCCCATCTATAAATATATTGAACAACCACGGTGACATCACACATCCTTGTCTAAGGCCCACTTTTACTGGGAAATAGTCCCTTCCCTCCTACACACTCTAACCTGAGCCTCACTATCCTCATAAAAACTCTTCACTGCTTTCAGTAACCTTCCTCCTATTCCATACACCTGCAACATCTGCCACATTGCCCCCTATCTACCCTATCATACGCCTTTTCCAAATCCATAAATGCCTCAAAAACATCTTTACCCTTATCCAAATACTGTTCACCTATATGTTTCACTGTAAACACTTGGTCTACACACCCCTACCTTTCCTAAAGCCCCCTTGTTCATCTGCTATCCTGCTTTCTGTTTTACTCTTAATTCTTTCAATAATAACTCTACCATACACTTTACCAGGTACACTCAACAGACTTATTCCCCTATAATTTTTGCACTCTCTTTTGTCCCCTTTGCCTTTATACAAAGGAACAATACACGCTCTCTGCCAATCCCTAGGTACCTTACCCTCTTCCATACATTTATTAAATAATAGCACCAACCACTCCAAAATTATATCCCCACCTGCTTTTAACATTTCTATCTTTATCCCATCAATCCCAGCTGCCTTACCCCCTTTCATTCTACCCCTGCCTCACGAACTTCCCTCACACCACAACTGGCTCTTCCACACTCCTACAAGATGTTATTCCTCCTTGCCCTACACACGAAATCACAGCTTCCCTGTCTTCATCAACATTTAACAAATCCTCAAAATATTCTCTCCATCTTCCCGATACCTCTAACTCTCCATTTAATAACTCTCCTCTCCTATTTTTAACTGTCAAATCCATTTGTTCTCTAGGCTTCCTCAACTTATTAATCTCATTCCAAAACTTTTTCTTATTTTCAACAAAATTTGCTGATAACATCTCACCCACTCTCTCATCTGCTCTCTTTTACATTGCTTCACCACTCTTTTAACCTCTCTTTTCTCTCCATATACTCTTCCCTCCTTGCATCACTTCTACTTTGTAAAAACCTCTCATATGCTAACTTTTTCTCCCTTACTACTCTCTTTACATCATCATTCCACCAATCGCTCCTTTTCCCTCCCGCACCCACTCGCCTGTAACCACAAACCTTTGCTGAACACTCTAACACTACATTTTTAAATCTACCCCATACATTTTCGACCCCATTGCCTACACTCTCACTAGCCCATCTATCCTCCAATAGTTGTTTATATCTTACCCTAACTGCCTCCTCTTTTAGTTTATAAACCTTCACCTCTCTTTTACTTACTGATTCTATTTTCCTTGTATCCCATCTACCTTTTACTCCCACTGTAGCTATAACTAAAAAGTGATCTGATATATCTGTAGCCCCTCTATAAACATGTACATCCTGAAGTCTACTCAACAGTCTTTTATCTACCAATACATAGTCCCAAAAAACTACTGTCATTACGCCCTACATCATATCTTGTATACTTATTTATCCTCTTTTTCTTAAAATATGTATTACCTATAACTAAACCCCTTTCTATACAAAGTTCAATCAAAGGGCTCCCATTATCATTTTCACCTGGCACCCCAAACTTACCTACTACACCCTCTCTGCATGTTTCTCCCACTTTAGCATTTAGGTCCCCTACCACAATTACTCTCTCATTTGGTTCAAAAGTTCCTATACATTCGCTAACATCTCCCAAAATCTCTCTCTCTCCTCTACACTCCTCTCTTCTCCAGGTGCATACACGCTTATTATGACCCACTTTTCGCATCCGACCCTTATTTTAATCCACATAATCCTTGAATTTACACATTTATATTCCCTCTTTTCCTTCCATAACTGATCCTTCAACATTATTGCTACCCCTTCCTTAGCTCTAACTCTCTCAGATACTCCTGACTTAATCCCATTTATTTCTCCCCACTGAAACTCGCCTACCCCTTCAGCTTTGTTTGCTTAGGGCCAGGACATCCAACTTCTTTCATTCATAACATCGGCAATCATCTCTTTCTTATCATCCGCACTACATCCACGCACATTCAGACAACCCAATTTTATAAAGTTTTCTTCTTCTCGTTTTAGTAGATTTGTACAGGAGAAGGGGTTACTAGCCCATTGCTCCCGGCATCTTAGTCGCCTCATCGACACGCATGGCTTACGGAGGAAAGATTCTTTTCCACTTCCCCATGGACAATAGAGAAAATAAAAAGAACAAGAGCTATTAAGAAGAAGAAGAAAAACCTAGATGTGTGTATGTATATATATGCATGTGTATGCCAGTGTAGTGTGACCTAAAGTGTAAGTAGAAGTAGCTAGATATACCTGTTATCCAGCGTGTTTATGAGACAGAAAAAAGACACCAGCAATCCTACCATCATGTAAAACAGTTTCAGGTTTCTGTTTCACAGTCACCTGGCAGGACGGTAGTACCTCCCTGGGTGGTTGCTGTCTACCAACCTACTACTAATAACATGAATGCCTAATTATATTGAATTATTCAGAATTTGCTATGAGGTCTTAGGTCAGGCCACCCTAAAGACTTTAAAAGAGCTGATTAAACTGTTTTTCTCAATATAATAGGTTATATAAATAATGCACACATTTTATTAACTAATTAAAATATAGTTGCATGTCTCATTGT
>WNWK01026058.1:0-27839 GCA_009830355.1 Cherax destructor
CAGCCTGGCCTTCCATGACTGAGAGTACTGGTACCCAGCCTTGTTTTCCATGAGTGAGAGTACTGGTACCCAGCCTGGCCTTCCATGACTGAGAGTACTGGCACCCAGCCTGGCCTTCCATGACTGAGAGTACTGGTAGCTAGCCTGGCCTTCCATGACTGAGAGTACTGGTATCCAGCCAGATCTTCCATGACTGAGAGTACTGGTATCCAGCCTGGCCCTCTATGGCTTCTCTAAGAATAGTGGTACCCAGCCTGGCCTTCCATGAATCAGAGTAATAGTACCCAACCTGGCCTTCCATGACTAAGAGTACTGGTACCCATATTGGCCTTCCATGACTGAGAGTACTGGTACTCAGCATGGCCTTCTATGACTGAGAGGTACCCAGCCTGGCCTTCCATGACTGAGAGTATTGGTACCCAGCTTGGCCTTCCATGACTGAGAGTACTGGTACCCAGCCGGGTCTTCCATGACTGAGGGTACTGGTACCCAGCCTGGCTTTCCATGACTAAGAGTACTGGTACCCAGCCTGGCCTTCCATGACTGAGATTATTGGTACCCAGCCTGGCCTTTCATGACTAAGAGTACTGTTACACAGCCTAGCTTTCCATGATTGAGAGTACTGGTACCCAGCCTGGCCTTCCATGACTGAGAGTACTGGTACCCAGAGTGGCATTCCATGACTGAGAGTACTGGTACCCAGCCTGGCATTCCATGACTAAGAGTACTTGTACCCAGCCTGGCCTTCCATGACTGAGAGTACTGGTACCCAGCCTGGCCTTCCATGACTAAGAGTACCTTACTACCCTTACTGACCATGTCTTCCACTACCCATACTGACCATGTCTCCCACTACCTTACTGACCATGTCTCCCACTACCCTTACTGACCATGTCTCCCACTACCCTTACTGACCATGTCTCCCACAACCCTTACTGACCATGTCTCCCACTACCCTTACTGACCATGTCTCCCACGACCCTTACTGACCATGTCTCCCACTACCCTTACTGACCATGTCTCCCACTACCCTTACTGACCATGTCTCCCACTACCCTTACTGACCATGTCTCCCACTACCCTTACTGACCATGTCTCCCACTACCCTTACTGACTATGTCTCCCACTACCCTTACTGACCATGTCTCCCACTACCCTTATTGACCATGTCTCCCACTACCCTTACTGACTATGTCTCCTACTACCCTTACTGACCATGTCTCCACTACCCTTACTGACCATGTCTCCCACTACCCTTACTGACTATGTCTCCCACTACCTTTACTGACCATGTCTCCACTACCCTTACTGACTATGTCTCCCACTACCCTTACTGACCCTGTCTCCCACTACCCTTACTGACCATATCTCCCACTACCCTTACTGACCATGTCTCCCACTACCCTTACTGACCATGTCTCCCACTACCCTTACTGACCATGTCCCCACTACCCTTACTGAACATGTCTCCCACTACCCTTACTGACCATGTCTCCCACTACCCTTACTGACCATGTCTCCCACTACCCTTACTGACCATGTCTCCCACTACCCTTACTGACCCTGTCTCCCACTACCCTTACTGTCCATGTCTCCCACGACCCTTACTGACCATGTCTCCCACTACCCTTATTGACCATGTCTCCCACGACCCTTACTGACCATGTCTCCCACTACCCTTACTGACCATGTATCCCACTATCCTTACTGACCATGTCTCCCACTACCCTTACTGACCATGTCTCCCACTACCCTTACTGACCATGTCTCCCGACCCTTACTGACCATGTCTCCCACTACCCTTACTGACCATGTGTCCCACTATCCTTACTGACCATGTCTCCCACTAGTAAGGATAAGTGTGGAAGTGAACATTTAAACATGGCTGACTGGCATTCAGTCACAGCTACTGCCAGACCTGCAACTACGAAGAGACGTTCTAACTATACTGACAGTAGCTGACCATTATATCAACTGCAACAGTGTTAATGGCAGGGAAACACAACAAAAACCGCTAAATCTACTAAACAAACTCCAAGGAAACAGGTTATAGCGGCAGTTCTTTTACTCTGTGCTAAAGGTGGGAAGAAAGTGGATTAGCAAAGAATATGTTTTAATAGCTGACTTCCATATTAATGACCAGTGTACATTAGGAGGGAAACATAGGAGAAAACGCCAAATCTAACGACAAAACTCCATGGAATTTGTCAGGGGCAGTGGCCGTTTTTTCCCTCACTGCCTTAATAAATGGCTGACACATCAACTCTACGAGGACCAGTCAACAACACGAGCCCCACTAAATGGAATTGATGGGGTTTTGGAAGTACATCGCTATTGATTAAAACTTTTTCTTACCCTGCAAGGATGGAAATGACAAGAAGTGTGATAGGTGAAGCCGGACTGTGAAGTGATGAGTGAAGGGAGGGGGAAGAAAGGAGTGGAGTCTTGCAGCAAATGGTTAGTAGACAACAAACTATCGTTACACCTCGGGAAAATAGAAGCCATACTCTTTGGCACGAAATATAAACTGAGAAGGGTAAATAATTTTAATGTCCGATGTAATGGGGAATCCATCACTTCAGTTTCCTCAGTAAAATATCTGAGAATCCCCTTTGACCCATGCATGTCAGGAGAATTGATAGGGAACAGTGTAGTAAAGAAAGCGAATGCCAGACTGAAGTTCCTCTACAGACAAGCACAGTGTCTACCTACTGAGGCTCGCAGGACCCTATGTCTAGCCCTTATACAATGTCATGTAAATAACTCTTTTTACCTTATTCCTTTTAATTATAGTATAATAACTAGTATATACTACAATGTATAATATTAAGGTATTAAATGGACCCCAATGGAAATAAGTCACTCTGTCTGACTTTTTGGGTTATCCTGGAGGGTTTTCTACACATATGCTGCTATGTATGATAATCTATGGAACTGTATTTGTGTATACCTGAATAAACTTACTTACTTACTATAAGGGGATAAGTAAGGGATGAGGGGGCTATGTGTTAACAAGAAATTTACTAGTAACCACTGGTGATTTCTAGAGTAACTACTAGGCCATTGCTAGGTGTCTGATAGGATCAGTGTTTTTTTTTTTTAATAAAAAAATAAAGAAAAGAAAACAATTTTTTGTTGTGAAGTGATAAAGAGTGAAGAGTGACCATGGCTGGCGTAAGAGTGACCATTGCTGGCGTAAGAGTGTCCATGGCTGGCGTAAGAGTGACCATGGTTGGCGTGAGAGTGACCATGGCTGGCGTAAGAGTGACCATGGCTGGCGTAAGAGTGACCATGGCTGGGGTAAGAGTAACCATGGCTGGCGTAAGAGTGACCATGGTTGGCGTGAGTGTGACCATGGCTGGCGTAAGAGTGACCATGGCTGGGGTAAGAATGACCATGGTTGGCGTAAGAGTGGCCATGGCTGGCGTAAGAGTGACCATGGCTGGGGTAAGAGTGACCATGGCTGGCGTAAGAGTGACCATGGTTGGCGTGAGTGTGACCATGGCTAGCGTAAGAGTGACCATGGCTGGCGTAAGAATGACCATGGCTGGCGTAAGAGGGGTTCACGCTGCCATAATTATATTTCTCATGATACTGAATATCTCTGAAGAAGGAAATCAGTCATGGGGTCTGCAAACGGTGAATGGGGTGGTAGCTTCCTGGAGAGTGAAAGCCCAACAGTTGCCATCCTACCAGAAACGTAAGTGCCACTTTCACCGCAAGGTATGGGAACCCCACATATTCCAACAAACACAGTGGCGCACAGCTTTTATAGTGGCGCTATTAATTGGTGATATCCATACTAATCCAGGACCTCAATCTATGGTACAGGTGCAAAACATACAGATATATCATGGTGATAATGACGGTCTAGTTGCTAGTAATGATAACCTTAACTCTATATGTAATGCACAGACAATAGAACCATTCTTCATATTTCAGACACCACCAGACATATGTATACACTGTACTAAGGTACTAAAGAAGAACAGTAAACGTACCGTATGTAAAATGTGTAAGGGTTGGGTGCATAATGGATGTGTTCAATTATGGTAATGGTGCCAGATTTCATTTTGTTTGTAACAAATGCACTTTGGCACAGTTACTTTTTAACAATGATGACATTGATTTACCTATTTTTAACGCTAATGACCCCTTGCCATTTATTGATGATTATGATTGTTTTAGGAAAACAGGCCTTCACTTTATTCATGTCAACGCAAGATCACTTCTTCCAAAATTGGCAGAGATTAGGATTCTAGCTAACAGAACTAGAACGGCAGTTATATCCATCTCGGAATCCTGGTTGGATGATACGGTGACTGACGACGAGGTCAAAATAGAAGGTTACAATATAAAACGCTTAGATAGGAATAGAAAAGGTGGTGGGGTATGTGCCTACATAAGGAATGACTTAGCCTATAATCCCAGACCTGATTTAAATAACAATAAACTGGAGATTCTATGGTTTGAAGTGCTGCTTCCCAAGACCATACCCATCTTAGTAGGAACTAGCTACCGCCCTCCCACCCATGACCAGTTCTTAGAGGACTTTTCGAGAGTCTTATCCAGTCTTGATAACAATGTGGAGACAGTATTACTGGGAGACTTCAACATCTGTTTTCAACAGCAAAATAACGGGCTATGTAAAAGGTAAAAACAAATTCTGGATTTAAATAGTTACACTTAACTAATTAATACACCAACCCGGATCACACAGTTCTCAGCCACCCTAATTGACCACATACTTTGTAACCGCCCTGAGAACATTAGTCAGTCAGGCGTCATTACCACAGGTCTTAGTGATCATTTCATCATTTACTGTACCAGGAAAATCACTAGGAAACGGATAGGCCTACACAGGAGAATAAAAATTAGGTCAACTAGAAACTACAGTAAAGAAACACTGGTAAATATGCTACACAATTGTAACTGGTCAGTGATAACAAGTTGTACGGACGTAAATGATGCCTCGGAAAAATTCAAAACAATGTTCACTGCCATCCTTGATAATATTGCACCAGTTAAAGAGGTTAGGATTAAACGAAGAACTGAACCCTGGATGACTACTGAGATATTTGATAATATGAAATTCAGAGACCAGTTGATAAAAAGATTTAAGGCAAATAGACAGGATATTGCAGTGCTAACTGAATTCCAAAGGGTGAGGAACAGAGTGCAGAGGCTTATAAAAGGCGCAAAGGCAAGGCACTATTGCTCAAAAATCAAAGAGTACAAGAATAACCCTAGAAAGCTCTGACAACAACTAAAACAGTTGGGGTATAGCCATAAACCCGTAGATAGATCTAACATAGTACTAAATGTTGATAACGAGGTATGCCACGAAACAACTAAAGTGGCAAATTGTTTTAATTCATACTACACAACTGTCGCATCAACACTAGTAAGTAAGCTACCAGCTGCATCAAATACTATATCAATAAAGGGGTAACTCCAAACAGTTGTCAACTAGTAAGTGTATCTCATGACTTCGTGCAAAAATAACTAAGCAGGTTAAACCCAACTTAGAACACCGGACCAGATAACATCCCGTCTAAGTTCCTAAAAGATGGTGCCTCTGAACTGGCAATCCCCATTGCTCACATAATAAATCTGTCCATCACCACTAATACAGTGCCAGAGGGGTTCAAGGAGGCTAGAGTTACTCCTATCTTCAAGAAAAATAGTAGGTCTGATGTCAGCAACTATAGGACTGTTAGTATACTCAGTGTAATATCAAAAATTCTAGAGAGGGCGGTGTACTGTCAAGTAGTTAAATATCTTAGTGACAACAACATTCTTCATAGTTACCAATCAGGCTTTAGGAGCTCTTACTCAACCGACACCTCCCTAATTAATCTGATGGATTACATGAGAACTGAAATGTCGATAGGGAACCTCATAGGAATGGTAACTTTAGACTTGCAAAAGGCCTTCGATACTGTCAACCACAATGTATTATGTAAGAAACTTCAAGCTATCGGCATAGGTTCCACAGACTGGTTTAAATCCTATCTTAGCAATAGGAAACAAATTGTCAAAATCAACAAAACAGAATCAGAACCACTGCCGATAGCATGTGGATTTCCCCAAGGTAGTATTCTGGGTCCCTTATTATTCCTGTGTAATGTAAATGATATGCCCATCAGAGTCAAGTGCAAACTCCTACTATATGCGGATGACAGTGCTTTATTAGTTTCAGGTAAAGACCCACAAAATATAGCTAATGTATTAACACAGGAACTGGAGTCCTGCAGCAAATGGTTAGTAGACAACAAGTTATCGTTACACCTCGGGAAAACAGAAGCCATACTCTTTGGCACGAAATATAAACTGAGCAGGGTAAATAATTTTAATGTCCGATGTAATGGGGAATCCATCACTTCAGTTTCCTCAGTAAAATATCTGGGAATCCCCTTTGACCCATGCATGTCAGGAGAATTGATAGGGAACAGTATAGTAAAGAAAGCGAATGCCAGACTGAAGTTCCTCTACAGACAAGCACAGTGTCTAACTACTGAGGCTCGCAGGACCCTATATCTTGCCCTTATACAATGTCATATTGACTACCCTTGCTCTTCATGGTACTCTGCCTTGACTAAAAAAAATGAAAGATAAACTGCAAGTCACAAAGAACAAAATGATAAGATTCATCCTGGACCTGGGCCCAAGAGAACATGTAGGCCAGGATGAATTACAACAACTGGATATGCTGAATATTGAAGACAGAGTAAAACAACTTAAGTTGAATCAAGTTTTTAAAATTGCTCACAAACAGTGTCCAGAATATCTTGCTGCCAATTTTGTCAAGGCTGGGAACCAAAGCAGTCATAGTACTAGGGGGAGGAGAGCACAACTTTGTAGTACCCACAGTCAGTGGCCAGGCTTCAAACACCTTTTATTGTACAGCAATAAAGGAATGGAACAGACTGCCTGCACATGTCAAAGACAGTCATAGCATCAGCCAGTTCAAGAAGAGAGCCAAAAGGTACCTAATGAATGTAGCGACAGAAAGGGAGGAGAATAATTTGTATTTTTTTATCTAACATACATGTACATGTAAATAACTCTTTTTACCTTATTCCTTTTAATTATAGTATAATAACTAGTATTTACTGCAGTGTATAATATTGAGGTATTAAATGGACCCCAATGGAAATAAGTCACTCTGTCTAACTTTTTGGGTTATCCTAGGTTTTCTACACATATGCTGCTATGTATGATGATCTATGTAACTGTATTTGTGTATACCTGAATAAACTTACTTGCACTACCCTTATTGACCATGTCTCCCACTACCCTTACTGACCATGTCTCCCACTACCCTTACTGACCATGTCTCCTACTACCCTTACTGACCATGTCTCCCACTACCCTTACTGACCATGTCTCCCACTACCCTTACTGACCATGAATCCCACTACCCTTACTGACCATGTCTCCCACTACCCTTACTGACCATCTCTCCCACTACCCTTACTGACCATGTCTCCCACTACCCTTACTGACCATGTCTCCCACTACCCTTACTGACCATGTCTCCCACTACCCTTACTGACCATGTCTCCCACTACCCTTACTGACCATGTCTCCCACTACCCTTACTGACCATCTCTCCCACTACCCTTACTGACCATGTCTCCCACTACCCTTACTGACCATGTCTCCCACTACCCTTACTGACCATGAATCCCACTACCCTTACTGACCATGTCTCCCACTACCCTTACTGACCATCTCTCCCACTACCCTTACTGACCATGTCTCCCACTACCCTTACTGACCATGTCTCCACTACCCTTACTGACCATGTCTCCCACTACCCTTACTGACCATGTCTCCCACTACCCTTACTGACCATGTCTCCCACTACCCTTACTGACCATCTCTCCCACTACCCTTACTGACCATGTCTCCCACTACCCTTACTGACCATGTCTCCCACTACCCTTACTGACCATGTCTCCCACTACCCTTACTGACCATGTCTCCCACTACCCTTACTGACCATGTCTCCCACTACCCTTACTGACCATGTCTCCACTACCCTTACTGACCATCTCTCCCACTACCCTTACTGACCATGTCTCCCACTACCCTTACTGACCATGTCTCCACTACCCTTACTGACCATGTCTCCCACTACCCTAACTGACCATGTCTCCCACTACCCTTACTGACCATGTCTCCCACTACCCTTACTGACCATGTCTCCCACTATCCTTACTGACCATGTCTCCCACTACCCTTACTGACCATGTCTTCCACTACCCTTACTGACCATGTCTCCCACTACCCTTACTGACCATGTCTCCCACTATCCTTACTGACCATGTCTCCCACTACCCTTACTGACCATCTCTCCCACTACCCTTACTGACCATGTCTCCCACTACCCTTACTGACCATGTCTCCACTACCCTTACTGACCATGAATCCCACTACCCTTACTGACCATGTCTCCCACTACCCTTACTGACCATCTCTCCCACTACCCTTACTGACCATGTCTCCCACTACCCTTACTGACCATGTCTCCCACTACCCTTACTGACCATGTCTCCCACTACCCTTACTGACCATGTCTCCCACTACCCTTACTGACCATGTCTCCCACTACCCTTACTGACCATCTCTCCCACTACCCTTACTGACCATGTCTCCCACTACCCTTACTGACCATGTCTCCCACTACCCTTACTGACCATGTCTCCCACTAGTGCCTCTCACTGATCTATAATTTTCGCATATTTTATTTTTAGCACATCCGGCCACTCAGGGCTGTATGACTCTTATGGGTTTAGGGCTTAGTTCTGATTGTAATAATAATAATAATAATAATAATAATAATAATAATAAGATGAAGAAGAAGAATTATTATTATTATTATCATTATTATTATTATTATTATTATTATTATTATTATTATTATTATTATTATTTATATTATTATTATTATTATTATTATTATTATTTTTATTATTGTTGTTGTTATTATTGTTATTATTATTATTATTATTATTATTATTATTATTATTATTATTATTATTATTATTATTATTATTATCGTTAGGTTAAGATGCCTGTACTACAGTGTAGGATTGGTAATTCATAAAGAAAAATGAGTCACGTTAAATTTAACCACACTGTAGCAATAATAATTCCAGTATGAGGACTCTCAAAGGTACAGTATAATCCCTATAAGTTTAACACTTCTCCTATGATTACTCTAAAAATAATAAAGAACAGAATTATCAATTACGATAAACGAATGTCAACGACTTACCCCGTATGAAGGTAGTGACATCATCAGGATGGCTCAGGAATTTCGGGTCAATAAGTGGAGGGTCACGAGGGTTTCTTGACCTTAGTCGTATTGTTCCCCTGCTCTTTGGTCGAGTCAGCATGGGCCCAATGTTGAACCCGTGCTGACCTTTAATTGGGCCAAAATATCTAAGGAAGAACTATGGGAGATTTAGCGGATAGAATAATTATTATTTATGGGGAGCACTAAACCAGTAGGTTGATACAGCGCCTTGGAAAATGGCAGACAATTACGGTGTTCGTCATTAAAGTATGAAGGTCCTCTCTTAATTCACGACCACAAAATAGGTTGTTCCTTGAAGTTTAGCACATCCTCCGACCATCTTTGAAGTGATTAATACGCATTCTTCAGAGTTTCATTGAGTAAATTTCGCCATGACTTGCAGGTGACGTCCTCCAGCTATGGAGTGGGCTGACATCCTTTCCCTAGTCGATCTTTCACCACCCTGAGGTTCTGAATGGTGTTCAAGTCTGCTGAATTTCTTGGCCAGATATCGTAAAAGGTCACCTCACAATCACGAAGCCACTGAACAACAGATTTCGCAGTGTAGCAAGGTGCACTGTCTTTCATGAAATCTTTGCACCATCACAAAGCAATTCTAGGTACAGTACATTATTACAGTTAACGTTAGTGGGGACGTTTTTGTAGGTTTCCCCTGGATGTGCTTTTGGTGTGGACAGGTCATCAACACTTCAAAGGACTGACGCAGTCAAGCCTTCTCTAAATGCTCACAAACATCCATGGCTTCTACCATTTGTTTCGTTATAAGACTTGCCTTATGTAATCCAATAATCTGTGCAATTGTCTCTTGAGTCAGTGATTTCTCCCCATATTAATTTGTCAGTAGCCTAATATATCGGGCAACCTCAGCACTCAAGACTACACAGCTCAGGGGACTATGGACATAAATCCATCCACCACACAAACCTAGAAGGCACCTAAGATGCAGCCTTAGTAAAACCTGAGACATCCTGCAACTATTTCCGAGATCAGCATTAATTTTTGTCTGGCTAATACACCTACCAAGATGGGGCATTATTTTCGACAAAGTATGTTGAGTACCTTCCAACCAGCACATTGTAATGACGAGCACTGCAGATTCAATCCAAGGAAGGGATAGGCCCATTCCTTGGATCAAGACCTTTTTACTGGTATCAAACAGCTTTCGTTGAGGGGACGGCAAGATGGTGTACTGGGAGAGGAGGAAGTTAAAATATAAAGAGCACTTCAAGAAGTGGGAGGGTGACTTGAAGATGGTGAAGGGCTCTTAATTCAAAGCAACTTGAGCTATCTTTCTTTCCTTGGATCAGACCTGATTACCTCTCATTCCTCAGGTACTGTATGGCCCCTATGGGTTTAGTATCATTATTATTATACAAAGGAGGAACAACAAACAACTTATGAAGTAAGACTTGTCAAAGTGAACATTTACCGTAGCTGGTTGTAGGTAATTATGACATGCAACATTAACCTATTTTTGTTAAAGAAATATTTTCCCCTCAGTGTGAGCTTCGTCAGTCCAGTTGATTGATAAAGTTCACAGAAAGTGAAACATAGGACTGACAAGACAGTTCACAAGACAGATGAACAAGGTCACTAAGGGGCAAAACATCTCTCCTGAAGCTGATGACGTCAGTGATAAACTTACATCTCTCCTGAAGCCGATGATGTCAGTGAGGAAGAGTCCATTATCAAGACCCGGAGTGCCGGATATGAAGAGTACTGAAGGTCAGGCCAGAAGGGGTCACCCACCTCAGCCAGGCTCCAGGCATTGCCCTCCACACCCATTGGACTTGTTAAAGGACCTGGTGAGAAAACACGCGCCATCAGTTACAGCAACTGCAACTTACATGACTTATGGCTCGATTGTCTGGTAGTATGATCATATGTACTCTCAAAATGATGGTCAAATATTTTATCAAATTTAATACTTTTTATGGGTCAAGATTCCTAGAGCTAAGACAGTTTCCACTAAATGTATGTGGACAAAAAATATGAGGGAACTTACCCCTCAAACATTTTTTGTGCCAAAATAGAGAAAGCAAACTCCCCAAGCCTTGCTAAAATGAATGTAAAATAATTTAGCCTAATCCTACTCAGTCTATCTTAGGTCAGCTTAAATTTGGTTAGAATCACTGAACATTACTGAAATACGTAAATTTCGTGATGTTAATTTTTCGTTGAATTATTCCAAAAATTAATTTACACTGGCCAAACTATCATTAGTTCACAAGCTCTTCTAAAAGAGCACAACTATAAAGGATAGTAATGAACCTTGTCTGTTGTTGAGGTAGTTTTTGATGTGTACAGGATTGACCAGATTGAAGATACTAATACCAGACCCTGGCTTAACTGTCCAGGTGAGGCCGAAGATGGAGGGATGGTCCTGCAGGTTGCTGCCCACACCTGGCAGGTCAACCACCACTGGTATCTGTCAAGAAGAAATATCTGCATTTGTGAGGCAAATATTGGTTTGAGAATGATGCAATCTCTTTCCATTTGCAAACTGCTCATCGCAAACTGAAAATTGCAACTAGCAAGGTGTAATTCAAAGATCAATATGGTGTTAGAGACAGGATTGCAAACGTCCCCTCGAATTGAGATTATTTTGGGGTGTAAATTTTTTATGTAGAAAAAAAATGAGTAATTTTACTAACTGTGGAGAAATTCACTTATGGAGTAGATTTACTTTGCATAATTAACCTGGAGGTTAATAACTCAGGAGAACCCAAGAAAACCGATCGCTGTAGCTTATTTGCATTGAGACCCTTTCATCAGCATGCAACTGTCAACAGTCACCTACTTCCCATGTACCTATTTAATGTTAATGCCAGGGAACAATGGCAACATACCCAACCTTTCTCCTCGTGTCGATATTGAACACATTTCTTTAAATGTTAATACACAAGTTTGTCGGTGACGGAAGTTCGTTCCGAATATTTTGAATCATGAATATTACACTCAAAATTAAGATTGATAAACTATAAAAGTATACTGAAAGATAAATCCCTTTATATCACTTCCCTTTTTCAGTCTGTACTGCCTTTACCACCACCAACATTAACTAGCAACTTAATCTAACCTTGGTAAAACTAATCTCATGTATTTTTAACTTAATTTCATCCAATCTATTTGAGGTCAACCTAAATTTGTATTACAGTACGGTATTGAACATCAATGAAATATAACAATTTCCCTATGTTCAAGCCGACTATTTATGCATTAACAAAGTACATTCAGCTGGTCTGAGACAACACTCGCCACTTTATAAGCCAAATTCAGTATTTCTACCTGAAAAAGCACGTCAGTATTAGAGGGTTACTGACCCCATGCTGAGTGAGGTGCTGAGACGGGCCGATACCTGACACCATCAGCAGGTGAGGGGAACCAACAGCTCCTGCTGACACTATCACTTCTCGTCGTGCCAACACTTTGTGAACCTGCAACACAAACACCAGTGAACCTGCAACACAAACACCAGTGAACCTGCAACACAAACACCAGTGAACCTGCAACACAAACACCAGTGATTCTGATGACTGACTGTGTTACCCCTCCCATACTTAAACCTGGGCGCAGTACACCAGAGATTACACAGACTGTATTCAGATAAAAAACCTGTAACTTGCTTAGCTACCATTAATTGGCTGCCCGGTCCTTGGACCCATTAGGTGCCTCCGTAATCTTGGTAATATGGGATGGATACTGGGTATGGGCAGTAGTCAAAAGATCACAAAAGCGTAACTCATTATGACGATCTAGATCAAAAATTCAATACCACTTCGTTACCACTAAGTTGCTTAGCTATCATTTCTTGGCGTCTAGTCCCTGGACACATTATATCTAATATTTTACTACTGCCCACACCATGGGTATCGGGTGTATAATAAACCTGCTAAATTAACTTAAACCAACATAATAGGTCCGGGCACAGTGGGTAAAAAAACTAATTTGCAAATCTGAGTTGCTAATTGTAACATAATTAATGATCTTATAGCATAGTTGTACTAAAGACAAGTGGCCGAGATAAAGTTTCTGCAGAATATTGCAATATAGATCACTGGGAAAATTTAATAAATTATTTCAAAGTAAAATATATTTTTTGCCCTGCAAATTGATGCATTATGAATAAGGCCGCAGTCCAATGACACTTTAAAAAAAATACCTATAAATTGGAATGCCTTCACTATACCTTTACCAGGTTTTAAGAATTTTTCTATTCCTGCAGGGCCAGACTGGGCCAGGCTGGGCCAAGCTGGACCAGCGTGGACCAGGATAGACCAGGATTGACCAGGATGGACCAGGATGGACCAGGAAAGTATAAACCTTGGTAATTAGTTAGTTAGTTCAGACTCTCAGGTAAGGAGCCACTAGGGGCGAGGGGGAAGTGGGGACAGAAGAAGAATAGCCGGTGAGAGGAAGAGCTGAAGTAGAAGAGAAAGAGTCAGGACTAAACCCAACAGTCTAACTACTCAATTACCTTGGTAATTCATATAGACAAGGGGTTTAAAAACTTTTTACTAAATATATCCTCCTGTAAGTGAGGAGTCTTGTTGAAGCTGCACCTCAGCACTGGGTAACTACAACACACGGTGTCATGCACCTCAGCACTGGGTAACTACAACACACGGTCTCTTGTTGAAGCTGCACCTCAGCACTGGGTAACTACAACACACGGTCTCTTGTTGAAGCTGCACCTCAGCACTGGGTAACTACAACACACGGTGTCTTGTTGAAACTGCACCTAAGCACTGGGTAACTACAACCACGGTGTCTTGTTGAAGCTGACCCAGCACTGGGAACTACAACACACGGTGTCTTGAGCCACCTAGCACTAGGTACTACAAACACGGGTCTTGTGAACTGCACTCAGCACTGGAACACAACACGGGTCTTGTTGAGCTGCACCTCAGCACTGGGTAACTACACACGGTGTCTCTCAGCACTACACAACACACGGGTCTTGTTGAAGCTGCACCTCAGCACTGGGTACACACACGGTGTCTGCCTCAGCACTGGTACACAACACGGTGTCATGCACCTCAGACTGGGTATACAACACGGTGTCTGACCTCAGCACTGGGTACTACACACACGGTGTCATGCACCTCAGCACTGGTAACTACAACACGGTGTCTGCACTCAGACTGGTACCAACACCGGTGTCATGCACCTCAGCACTGGGTACTCCCATGTCATGCCTCAGCACTGGGTAACTAAAAACGGTTTTTCTGCACTCACACTGGTAACTACAACACAGGTGTCTTGCTCAGCTGCACTCAGCACTGGGTAACTACAACCAGGTGTTTTTTGCACCTCAGCACTGGTAACTAAAACACACGGTGTCTTGTTGAGCTGCACTCAGCACTGGGAACTACAACACCGTGCTTGTTGAAGCTGCACTCAGCACTGGGTAACTACAACACACGGTGTCTTGTGAAGCTGCACCTAAGCACTGGTAACTACAACAGGTGTCTTGTTGAGCTGCACCTCAGCACTGGGTAACTACAACCGGTGTTTGTTGAAGCTGCACTCAGCACTGGGTAACTAAACACACGGTGTCTTGGAAGCTGCACCTAAGCACTGGTAACTACAAACACGGGTCTTGTTGAGCTGCACCTCAGCACTGGTAACTACAACACAAGGTGTCTTGTTGAACTGCACCTAGCACTGGTAACTCAAACACGGTGTCATACCTCAGGACTGGGTAACTACAACACGGTGTCATGCACCTCAGCACTGGGTAACTACACACACGGTGTCAGCCTAGCACTGGGTAACTACAACACGGTGCTCACCTCAGACTGGGTAACTACAACACAGGTGTAGCACCTCAGCACTGGGTAACACAACACACGGTGTCTTGTTGAAGCTGCACCTCAGCACTGGGTAACTACAACACACGGTGTCTTGCACCTCAGCACTGGGTAACCACAACACGTGTCATGCACCAGCACTGGCACAACACGGTGTCATGAACCTCAGCACTGGGATCACCACGGTGTCATGCACCTCAGCCTGGGTAACTACAACATACGGTGTTTGACCTCAACTGGTACTACAACACGATGTCACACCTCAGCACTGGGTACTACAACACACATGTCATGCACCAGCACTGGTAACTACACACACGGTGTCTTGTTGAAGCTTAACTACAACACACGGTGTCTTGTTGAAGCTGCACCTCAGCACTGGGTAACTACAACACACGGTGTCTTGACTCAGCATGGTAACAAAACACGGTGCATGCACCTCAGCACTGGGTAACTACAACACACGGTGTCTTGTTGAAGCTGCACCTCAGCACTGGGTAACTACAACACACGGTGTCTTGCCCGAAGCGCACTAGCTAACTACAACACACGGTGTCATGCACCTCAGCACTGGGTAACTACAACACACGGTGTCTTGTTGAAGCTGCACCTCAGCACTGGGTAACTACAACACACGGTGTCTTGTTGAAGCTGCACCTCAGCACTGGGTAACTACAACACACGGTGTCTTGTTGAAGCTGCACCTCAGCACTGGGTAACTACAACACACGGTGTCTTGCACCTCAGCACTGGGTAACTACAACACACGGTGTCTTGCACCTCAGCACTGGGTAACTACAACACACGGTGTCTTGCACCTCAGCACTGGGTAACTACAACACACGGTGTCTTGCACCTCAGCACTGGGTAACTACAACACACGGTGTCTTGCACCTCAGCACTGGGTAACTACAACACACGGTGTCTTGCACCTCAGCACTGGGTAACTACAACACACGGTGTCTTGCACCTCAGCACTGGGTAACTACAACACACGGTGTCTTGTTGAAGCTGCACCTCAGCACTGGGTAACTACAACACACGGTGTCATGCACCTCAGCACTGGGTAACTACAACACACGGTGTCTTGCACCTCAGCACTGGGTAACTACAACACACGGTGTCATGCACCTCAGCACTGGGTAACTACAACATACGGTGTCTTGCACCTCAGCACTGGTACTCAACACACGGTTCTTGCACCTCAGCACTGGGTAACTACAACACACGGTGTCTTGCACCTCAGCACTGGGTAACTACAACACACGGTGTCTTGCACCTCAGCACTACTAAAGGTGCTAACTCACCCATGGTAACTAAAACACGGTGTCTTGCACCTCAGCACTGGGTAACTACAACACACGGTGTCATTGCACCTCAGCACTGGGTAACTACAACACACGGTGTCATGCACCTCAGCACTGGGTAACTACAACACACGGTGTCTTGTTGAAGCTGCACCTCAGCACTGGGTAACTAACACACGGTGTCATGACCTAGCACTGGGTAACTACACACACGGTGTCTTTTGAAGCTGCACCTCAGCACTGGGTAACTACAACACACGGTGTCTTGCACCTCAGCCTGGGTGACTACAACACGTGTGCACCTCGAACTGCTCAGAGTAAGACTTGACCTTTCCACTGGTGCTCAAATGTGACCTCAACTGCTCAGAGTAAGTGACCTTCTCCCAGGTGCTCAAATGGTGACTCAACTGTCAGAGTAAGACTGGGACCTTCCACGGTGCTCTAAATGTGCACTCAACTGGCACAGAAGACTGACCTTTCACGGTGCTCAAATCGTGACTCCAACTGCTCAGAGTAAGACTACCTTTCCCAGGTGCTCAAATGTGACTCCAACTGCTCAAGTAAGACTGACCTTTCCCAGGTGCTCAAATGGTGACTCCAACTGCTCAGAGTAAGACTGACCTTTCCCACGTGCTCAAATGTGACTCCAACTGCTCAGAGTAAGACTTACCTTTCCCAGGTGCTCAAATGTGACTCCAACTGCTCAGAGTAAGACTGACCTTTCCCAGGTGCTCAAATGTGACTCCAACTGCTCAGAGTAAGACTGACCTTTCCCAGGTGCTCAAATGTGACTCCAACTGCTCAGAGTAAGACTGACCTTTCCCAGGTGCCTAAATGTGACTCCAACTGATCAGAGTAAGACTGACCTTTCCCAGGTGCTCAAATGTGACTCCAACTGCTCAGAGTAAGACTGACCTTTCCCTGGTGCTCAAATGTGACTCCAACTGCTCAGAGTAAGACTGACCTTTCCCAGGTGCTCAAATGTGACTCCAACTGCTCAGAGTAAGACTGACCTTTTCCAGGTGCTCAAATGTGACTCCAACTGCTCAGAGTAAGACTGACCTTTCCCTGGTGCTCAAATGTGACTCCAACTGCTCAGAGTAAGACTGACCTTTCCCAGGTGCTCAAATGTGACTCCAACTGCTTAGAGTAAGACTGACCTTTCCCAGGTGCTCAAATGTGACTCCAACTGCTCAGAGTAAGACTGACCTTTCCCAGGTGCTCAAATGTGACTCCAACTGCTCAGAGTAAGACTGACCTTTCCCAAGTGCTCAAAGGTAACTCCAACTGCTCAGAGTAAGACTGACCTTTCCCAGGTGCTCAAATGTGATTCCAACTGCTCAGAGTAAGACTGACATTTCCCTGGTGCTCAAATGTGACTCCAACTGCTCAGAGTAAGACTGACCTTTCCCTGGTGCTCAAATGTGACTCTAACTGCTCAGAGTAAGACTGACCTTTCCCAGGTGCTCAAATGTGACTCCAACTGCTCAGAGTAAGACTGACCTTTCCCAGGTGCTCAAATGTGACTCCAACTGCTCAGAGTAAGACTGACCTTTCCCTGGTGCTCAAATGTGACTCCAACTGCTCAGAGTATGACTGACCTTTCCCTGGTGCTCAAAGGTGACTCCAACTGCTCAGAGTAAGACTGACCTTTCCCTGGTGCTCAAAGGTGACTCCAACTGCTCAGAGTAAGACTGACCTTTCCCTGGTGCTCAAAGTTGACTCCAACTGCTCAGAGTAAGACTGACCTTTCCCAGGTGCTCAAAGGTGACTCCAACTGCCTCAAAGTAAGACCTGGACCTTTCCCAGGTGCTCAAATGTGACTCCAACTGCTCCAGAGTAAGACTGACCTTTCCCTGGTGCTCAAATGTGACTCCAACTGCTCAGAGTAAGACTGACCTTTCCCTGGTGCTCAAAGGTGACTCCAACTGCTCAGAGTAAGACTGACCTTTCCCAGGTGCTCAAATGTGACTCCAACTGCTCAGAGTAAGACTGACCTTTTCCAGGTGCTCAAATGTGACTTCAACTGCTCAGAGTAAGACTGACCTTTCCCTGGTGCTCAAATGTGACTCCAACTGCTCAGAGTAAGACTGACCTTTCCCTGAGTGCTCAAAGGTGACTCCAACTGCTCAGGAGTAAGACTGACCTTTCCCTGGTGCTCAAAGGTGACTCCAACTGCTCAGAGTAAGACTGACCTTTCCCTGGTGCTCAAAGGTGACTCCAACTGCTCAGAGTAAGACTGACCTTTCCCTGGTGCTCAAAGGTGACTCCAACTGCTCAGAGTAAGACTGACCTTTCCCTGGTGCTCAAAGGTGACTCCAACTGCTCAGAGTAAGACTGACCTTTCCTGGTGCTCAAAGGTGACTCCAACTGCTCAGAGTAAGACTGACCTTTCCCTGGTGCTCAAAGTTGACTCCAACTGCTCAGAGTAAGACTGACCTTTCCCAGGTGCTCAAAGGTGACTCCAACTGCTCAGAGTAAGACTGACCTTTCCCAGGTGCTCAAATGTGACTCCAACTGCTCAGAGTAAGACTGACCTTTCCCTGGTGCTCAAATGTGACTCCAACTGCTCAGAGTAAGACTGACCTTTCCCTGGTGCTCAAAGGTGACTCCAACTGCTCAGATAAGACTGACCTTTCCCAGGTGCTCAAATGTGACTCCACTGCTCAGAGTAAGACTGACCTTTTCCAGGTGCTCAAATGTGACTTCAACTGCTCAGAGTAAGACTGACCTTTCCCTGGTGCTCAAATGTGACTCCAACTGCTCAGAGTAAGACTGACCTTTCCCTGGTGCTCAAAGGTGACTCCAACTGCTCAGAGTAAGACTGACCTTTCCCTGGTGCTCAAAGGTGACTCCAACTGCTCAGAGTAAGACTGACCTTTCCCTGGTGCTCAAAGGTGACTCCAACTGCTCAGAGTAAGACTGACCTTTCCCTGGTGCTCAAATGTGACTCCAACTGCTCGCTTCTCACCATCAAACAGAATCTGCAAGAAATATAAAACATCACAGAAATAATTTGGTTTTATTGTACTGTATTGTAATTTGAATAATAACTACTGTAGGTGTATTTTGATCAATGCACCATCAGAGAAATGTATTCCTGTTTTGTATAATTCCGGTCCCTTTACCTAAATGCTCGCGAAAGGAATGGTAGAAATGTAATGCAGTTAGTGTTGAATATTTTAAGTGAGTCAGAATAGTCATCCACAAGTAATCAATTGGAGGCTAATATCCCAATTTATTTTTATAAAAAGGGACAAATTAGGACATACACAGCACAACACAAATTATAACATACACAACACAACACAAATTAGGACATACACAACACACATTAGGACATACACAACACAAACATAAAGTGTAGCTAAACAATAGCAATAACTACATACAGTGTAGCTGAACAAATTAGGACATACACAGCACAAAACAAATTAGGACATACACAACACAAATTTGGACATACACAGCACAACACAAATTCAAATTTTCCACAAAGAAACACAAGCTTAAAATGTTTTAATCCTAACTGAAAAGGCAGTCTGTGTTTATCTGGCATAGATAAATATTTCATAAAACACTAACACTAAGTTTGAAGCCTTTCAGAAGCTGCATTATCAAGTTATCGGGTTGAAGGTTTGAAGTCAAATAAGGAACTCACAAATTATTGTATACAATCCAGTATTTCAATTTTCCCAGTTTCTTCAATAAAAGTGTCAATGTGACCTTCGCCGGTTTAACTTAAATTAATCCAAACTGTTCTCTAAGTAAGAGTGACTAGGGATTAAAGTTTAATAAGCTTATTTTAGGTTTAGATACATAACATAAATTTGTCACATAACATAAATTTGACATAACCTAAATTTGACCTCGTGACGATGTCACGAGGTCATAAAAATTACAATTTGAGATTTAACCTAAATAATCCAGTAAAGTTAAATACTGACTGATGGTCAGGAGAAACATTCATGGATTTTTTTTTTGTAATTAAAATAAAGACGAAGCTTCCTTACATAAGAACACATCAACACTAAAAGGTTAAACTTGGCAATTGGAAAAATTTTGTCAGCAGTGACGACAATTGTTTACCAGAATTAAGGTCAAAGAAGTTATAACCTTTGTCAAACTTAGTCTTGCTGAACCTGAATCTAGGTCAGCTAGTACAAGGAAAATCATTAAGGTATTGTAACTCATTTGGTCAACGTATTAACTGTTAACACAGTTATGAGAGGCAGACTTAGTGTAGTGCAGATGTCAATACATCAGAAAATATAAGGTAATCGTCCTTACCTTGAAGTTCTAGTTATTACTTTTAATATCATAACCAACAAGTGACAATATCTGTAGTAAAGTCTGTTGCCCCAGAGTCTAGTGTATATACTCGCTTCTTTGTGCTTGCAGGGGTCGAGCGTAGCTCCTGGCCCCGTCTCTTCGTGTGAGTGTGTCATCCAAATTGTATAAATAATTCGTAATATTTCCAGAGATCAACATTACCAACAGCAAATCACTTTAATAACTTATTTTTCTGCCAGATTTTTTTTCTGGGTTTTTCAGTGTAGACACCAGTAAGAAAACCTTGATCAACATTTGTTATGGAAATTGATTATATATAAAAGATTTGGCAGCGGGCGTTGATGTAACACCAAGAGATTAATAATAAAAGTAAACCTAATATTGAGAAAGATGTATATTATCTTTGTTGCAGCAACGTCTGGAAAATGTGGAGAATACGACGTATTTTAAATAGTCTTGTGTGAACACAAAAGATGCTAGAACAGGTAATGAGAGTGATGCTGTGTTCTCTCGTTCACATCCCTAACCACAATATAAATTTTGAAATTTGCACATTAAATATGATGGTTACATAAAGAGGAGAATTGTAAAGCCAAACTTTATGTGAGTTTCAAAATTTCATCAAAGTAATTCTCGTCAAAGTCATCTGAAAGTAGCGACTTTGAGAGTCAGGTAACAAATCAGACGTTTTCAAAGAAGGTAGATTGACCCAGAGAAAGAAAACTGTCCATCAACAGGTGTCATTCCACAAGTGCAGAGACAGTACAAAGCAAATGACCCAGCAGACCTCAGCAACCCCACAACACTGTACTTCCCACATCAACAATGTAAGTTAACCTAACCAATTTCTCTTGAATTCCTTCACAGATTTAATTTTGTTCACACTCCAGCAGCACATGGTCCAGTAACCACTTATCTCCACTAGTAACACTTGTTCCAGTAACCACTTATCTCCACTAGTAACACATGTTCCAGTAACCACTTATCTCCACTAGTAACACTTGTTCAAGAAACCACTTATCTCCACTAGTAACACTTGTTCCAGTAACCACTTATCTCCACTAGTAACACATGTTCCATTAACCACTTATCTCCACTAGTAACACTTGTTCCAGTAACCACTTATCTCCACTAGTAACACTTGTTCCAGTAACCACTTATCTCCACTAGTAACACTTGTTCCAGTAACCACTTATCTCCACTAGTAACACATGTTCCAGTAACCACTTATCTCCACTAGTAACACTTGTTCCAGTAACCACTTATCTCCACTAGTAACACTTGTTCCAGAAACCACTTATCTCCACTAGTAACACATGTTCCATTAACCACTTATCTCCACTAGTAACACTTGTTCCAGTAACCACTTATCTCCACTAGTAACACTTGTTCCAGTAACCACTTATCTCCACTAGTAACACTTGTTCCAGTAACCACTTATCTCCACTAGTAACACTTGTTCCAGTAACCACTTATCTCCACTAGTAACACTTGTTCCAGAAACCACTTATCTCCACTAGTAACACATGTTCCATTAACCACTTATCTCCACTAGTAACACTTGTTCCAGTAACCACTTATCTCCACTAGTAACACTTGTTCCAGTAACCACTTATCTCCACTAGTAACACTTGTTCCAGTAACCACTTATCTCCACTAGTAACACATGTTCCAGTAACCACTTATCTCCACTAGTAACACTTGTTCCAGAAACCACTTATCTCCACTAGTAACACTTGTTCCAGTAACCACTTATCTCCACTAGTAACACATGTTCCATTAACCACTTATCTCCACTAGTAACACTTGTTCCAGTAACCACTTATCTCCACTAGTAACACTTGTTCCAGTAACCACTTATCTCCACTAGTAACACTTGTTCCAGTAACCACTTATCTCCACTAGTAACACATGTTCCAGTAACCACTTATCTCCACTAGTAACACATGTTCCAGTAACCACTTATCTCCACTAGTAACACTTGTTCCAGTAACCACTTATCTCCACTAGTAACACATGTTCCAGTAACCACTTATCTCCACTAGTAACACTTGTTCCAGTAACCACTTATCTCCACTAGTAACACTTGTTCCAGTAACCACTTATCTCCACTAGTAACACTTGTTCCACTAACCACTTATCTCTACTAGTAACACATGTTCCAGTAACCACTTATCTCCACTAGTAACACTTGTTCCAGTAACCACTTATCTCCACTAGTAACACTTGTTCCAGTAACCACTTATCTCCACTAGTAACACTTGTTCCAGTAACCACTTATCTCCACTAGTAACACATTTTTCCAGTAACCACTTATCTCCACTAGGGAACACATTTTTCCAGTAACCACTTATCTCCACTAGTAACACTTGTTCCAGTAACCACTTATCTCCACTAGTAACACTTGTTCCAGTAACCACTTATCTCCACTAGTAACACATTTTTCCAGTAACCACTTATCTCCACTAGTAACACATGTTCCAGTAACCACTTATCTCCACTAGTAACACTTGTTCCCGTAACCACTTATCTCCACTAGTAACACATGTTCCAGTAACCACTTATCTCCACTAGTAACACTTGTTCCAGTAACCACTTATCTCCACTAGTAACACTTGTTCCAGTAACCACTTATCTCCACTAGTAACACTTGTTCCAGTAACCACTTATCTCCACTAGTAACACTTGTTCCAGTAACCACTTATCTCCACTAGTAACACTTGTTCCAGTAACCACTTATCTCCACTAGTAACACTTGTTCCAGTAACCACTTATCTCCACTAGTAACACATGTTCCAGTAACCACTTATCTCCACTAGTAACACTTGTTCCAGTAACCACTTATCTCCACTAGTAACACTTGTTCCAGTAACCACTTATCTCCACTAGTAACACTTGTTCCAGTAACCACTTATCTCCACTAGTAACACATGTTCCAGTAACCACTTATCTCCACTAGTAACACTGTTCCAGTAACCACTTATCTCCACTAGTAACACTTGTTCCAGTAACCACTTATCTCCACTAGTAACACTTGTTCCAGTAACCACTTATCTCCACTAGTAACACTTGTTCCAGTAACCACTTATCTCCACTAGTAACACTTGTTCCAGTAACCACTTATCTCCACTAGTAACACTTGTTCCAGTAACCACTTATCTCCACTAGTAACACATGTTCCAGTAACCACTTATCTCCACTAGTAACACTTGTTCCAGTAACCACTTATCTCCACTAGTAACACATGTTCCAGTAACCACTTATCTCCACTAGTAACACTTGTTCCAGTAACCACTTATCTCCACTAGTAACACTTGTTCCAGTAACCACTTATCTCCACTAGTAACACTTGTTCCAGTAACCACTTATCTCCACTAGTAACACATGTTCCAGTAACCACTTATCTCCACTAGTAACACTTGTTCCAGTAACCACTTATCTCCACTAGTAACACTTGTTCCAGTAACCACTTATCTCCACTAGTAACACTTGTTCCAGTAACCACTTATCTCCACTAGTAACACATGTTCCAGTAACCACTTATCTCCACTAGTAACACATGTTCCAGAAGCCACTTATCTCCACTAGTAACACTTGTTCCAGAAGCCACTTATCTCCACTAGTAACACTTGTTCCAGTAACCACTTATCTCCACTAGTAACACATGTGTACAGGTGTTTAAATGCTTACGTCTCAAAAACCTCCTTCATAACATCCTCCCAACCCTCTACACCTTCCTCACTACCTACATTTATACACTTGTTCAATAACTTAATAAACAAATTAATAAACTATCTATATAGGCAACAATTCATCTGTCTACTGAATTGTACCTACAATACAACCTACATTACAATAGAACCTACATTACAATACTACCTACATTACAATACTACCTACACTCCATAATACTATCATCGTAAGTCTATCATAGGAAGTTCTTCCATGAGTGTCTTATTGTATATTAAAAATGGTATATAATCTCTACACGTTGAAGAGTAAGACACAAGTACAACAGTTCGAAATCTTTATTGTTGACTGAAACATTTCTCCTACACAGTAGCTTCTTCAGTCTACTACAGAGGCAACAAGAGCAGCAAACATGATGTATACAAACCATCATCCTCGGATAAACAGTTTCTTATTGTCTTGTGCGAGATTCTGGAATTTTGTTTCGAGAAAAAACTGTTTTCGATTTTGTGAAGAATTGTATTGTGTGGAATATACCTTGAGTGTGTTGGGAGGGTCAGCGCCCCTGCGACCCCATCCATGACCAGGCCTTGCGGTGAATCAGGGCTTGATCAACCAGGCTGTTACTTCTGGCCGCACACAAACTGTCGTACGAACCACAGCCTGGCTGGTCAGGTACCAACTTTAGGTGCCTGTCCAGCTCCCTCTTGAAGACAGCCAAGGGTCTATTGGTAATCCCCCTTATGTATGCTGGGAGACAGTTGAACAATCTTGGACCCCTGACACTTATTGCGTTGTTTCTTAGCGCACTCCTGGCGCCCCTAGTTTTCATTGGTGGGGATGTTGCATCTCCTGCCGAGTCTTTTGCTTTCGTATGGAGGGATTCCTGTATGCGGATATGGGACTAGTCCCCCTAGGATTTCCCAAGTGTATATTATCATATCTTTCTGACCTACATTCCAAAGAGGACTTCAGTCGTTCCCAGTGATTTAGTTGCTTTATTGTACATATAATTTTATATTGCCGATATTTTCATTAATAGCTAAAATGAAAATATCTTGCTTTATATTATTACTTGACTTGTTAAATTAGCTATGTATGTATGTAGGATGTACCAGTTACACTTCTCACTGTGCTCGCTGTTGAAGAGTTGTGATTGGCTGTCTGCCATCGCAAACTGCCTTGCTAACTACTGCGCGCTTGTTTGTGTCAGGCTGTACCTGGCACCATCACGAGTAGCACCAGCGAGTCACGGATTCACCTGATATGAGGCTTTCAGTCCATCCCTCTTCTCTCTCTCTTTCTTTCTCTCTCTCTCTCTCCTCTCTCTCTCTCTCTCTCTCTTCTCTCTCTCTCTCTCTCTCTCTCTCTCTCTCTCTCTCTCTCTCTCTCTCTCTCTCTCTCTCTCTCTCTCTCTCTCTCTCTCTCTCTCTCTCTCCATCTGCTTCTAGTCCTGGAAGCATCTCTTGAGCAACTTCTATGAGAAACATCTCTCCAGGGATCTCTCTCTCTCTCTCTCTCTCTCTCTCTCCTCTCTGGCTGTTGGTTCATCATTTAGACTGTTTTGGTAGAGTGGTTTCGCGGGTGAGTTCGGAACGTAGCTCTCGTTCAGACTTAGTGGTTCTGAGGTTGTGTCGTGTGGAGACACTCTTCAACCCTGGTCCCAAGCTCAAGCTTCTACGCACTCTACGCACCGTCGTAGTCAGGGATTTGGTTATGCTGAGCTTAGATTCCGTATTAAGGGAATTTTATGCCTTTTATGGAGGATCTGCTGATGGTCCTCAGTTAGCTTCGTTATTGTGCCTCCTTGTTCGTGAAGCTGTGCTGCTGCTTCTTACATTATTGCTGTCTGGCGAATGTTTCGTCATTGTGTACAAGCTAACTGTTTTGATTGTCTTGATGGTCGAGAAGATGGATTATTTGAGGACTTATTGTCAGTCTCTATTTAAGTCTATTTCGAGTCAAGTTTCATTGAGACATTACGAGCACTTTGACCAAACAAACACATTCATACACTTGTATATATCTGTATTATTCGTATTCAAGAGTATAATTCATCATAGTAAAGTACTCACGATTTGTACTGTTCGAAAAGTACCTTCACCACTATATTACCATATGTACAATTCAATATTACACTACAAGAGATATGAAGGAGCTTGTATCCTAAACTACGTAATACTTATTATCCACATAGACACCTTTTGTATTAAAGATCTCATATTTTCTTTCGTTGCATTATTATCACCAAGTTGTAATCCCAAAACTCTATTAAGATTCCACTCAATTCAAGGGATAACTAGACCTGATCTTAATTCGACAACTTATTACAAAAACCAGAAACAGGTTGAATGCTAGAGGAAAAGACCATCTAGTATTCTCTGGAGATGTCTATACTTTATAGATATCGCCTTTTTGTAACATGCAGTGAAAGTTCTCTGTTTATTCTCTAGGTCCGTAATTTCGCCTGCAATATTCAGGCATGGAGAGAACAGGAGATTGGAAGAGAATCTTCATTGGCTTGTCATCCCTTGTTTTGAATGTTCTCATTATCCATCCTATCATTTTCCTAACAGATGTGGTAGATACATTAATGTGATCTTTGAAAGAGAGATTCTCTAACATTATCACTCCCAGGTCCTTTACATTAGTTCTTCGCTGTATTGTGTAATTGTTTATTTGTTTTCCATAGCTGAGTAATTGAAATTTGTCTTCACTGAGCTTCATATTGTTTTCTGACGCCCATTTGATGTGGGACGTTAGTGCTGTCGGTCTGCAAGTCTTTGCAATTGCTTTACTGCCACCTCTGTGGAGTGGGTCTATGTCTGTTGTTTTTAGTGACTGTGGGACGACCCTGTATCTATGTTCTCTCTCCATAGAATATATAAGGCAAGTGAAAGGGGTTTCTTGCAGTTCTTGATGAACACGGAGTACCACTAGTCTGGGCCTGGAGCAAAGTGCATGGGCATGCCATTTACTGATTTTTCAAAGTTCTGTGTTAGGATTGTATCAGAAATTCTTGAATTAACCAAATTTTGAGTCTTGGTCATAAAATTCATTTAGATTGTTGACCCTTAGCCTGATTAACCGGTCACTAAACGTTCTGTCATATTGAAACTTCAGTATCTCACTCATTTCTTTGCTGTCATCTGTGTAAATCACATCTCGTTTAAGCAGGAGCCCAATACTGGATGTGGATTTTATCCCAGATTTGGCATAGGAAAAGAAATATTTTTTTGATGTTTTTTAATGTAATTTATGGCTTTAAGTTCTGATTGTGTTTCTTGGCTCCTGTATGATTCGTTAAGTTTAAGTTCGATATTTTCTTTGTCTCTTGCCAATGCCTCCTTCCGCATTTCAGATATACTGGCCCCTTTCAGCAGCTCTGTGATTCTTTTCCTTTTCCTG